>CBVK0101064329.1:0-14683 GCA_900067695.1 Picea abies
ATATTGTAGCATTGAGGAAATTATTCTAGTGGTAAATGTGAATTGTTGGATGAGATAAAGGTAGGGAATGCTAAGAGCATTTTGAGTATACAAAGGGTCAAGAACTTCATGAGGTGATGTGTGGCTTGTATGATGGGGGAACCATTTTTAGGAGCAATTCATATATATGCTTGGAAGGGTTGCAAGTTCTGAACCAACAACTTATGTGTAAAGAATGCAAAGGAAATTAGATAAATCTGATCACAACTAGAGATAAAGGCATGATATGCCATAAGATGGATGCTTAAGCTACTAGAATATATTGTAGCATTGAGGAAATTATTCTAGTGGTAAATGTGAATTGTTGGATGAGATAAAGGTAGGGAATGTTCAGAGCATTTTGAGTATACAAAGGGTAACAATTGAAAGTAGAACATAAGATATTGCAATTACTTCCATATTGGAAGTATGAGAGGGCATATGAAGTGAAAAGAGTATGAATGTTTGGTATTGGTTGCAAGAAGAATGGACTTTGAAACAACGCCATATGAAGCTAGAGTGATATAATTGCAACATTATGGTGTGTTGGAAAATGTTGATAAATGAATTTAATGTTGAGGAGATATTGGTTAAGGAAATGATGCAATGATTGAAGCTTATATTGTTACTATGGGTTGCAAATGAGGAAAGGCCAAGTTGGGCTTGGAAGGAATTGTTCTAGGAAAGGAGCAATGATGCACTGTATAACAAATTGGAAAGACAACTTAAAACAAGAACAAAAAAAATTGTTGCCATAGTCAAATGGAACACGAGGGCTTCCCAACACCACAAAGGAATATGCAAAATGATAAAACAAGCTATAAGATGCTAAGAATATTTTTTTAGCAAGAATTGGAAAACAAGTCCAACAAGACATAATTGATAAAGAGAAGGATTTTCCACCTTATCGTTATTTGTTTTTCCACCTTAGGGGCCTTGGAAAATAATTCTCATAATTCCACTGATAGTGGGGCACTTAGAGCAATGAAGGCCCTAGCTCGAGTGAAATAATGATATCACTCTCCTTAAACCCTAGAGGGACTGAAGGCACCCTAAAATTGGCCTTTGTCCATCATGTTCTTGATAGAACACACCCTGATATTGTATTTTTGTAGGAAACATTGGTTCACTCCGATAAAGCCAGAACCTTCATGCATGTTTTTCGTCTGACTTGGGTTAGTTGTGTTGTTAATTCGGTTGGGAATTCAGGTGGACTGTTGGTTACTTGGGACCCAAACATTTTTTATCTAGTTCTGTATCTCACCTATGGTGGAATTGTATTGACAGGAATCTGTATTGCTAGCAAAAGGGAGATTTATTTGCTTCACATCTATGGTCCTTGCTTGGAGCAGAAAAAATTTTGGAACTTGTTGGCAGATTCCAGTTTGTTATCTCTTAAAAACTTAATTATTGTGGGGAATTTGAACTTGACCTTATCCTCGGGTGAGATTTGGGGAGGATCCTCCATAGTGGAGCCCTTGGCTAGTTTTGTCAAAGCTTACTTTCAAAATAATAATCTCATTGACATCGAGTCGGGGAAGGTTGTTCCCACTTGGAGGAATGGTCGTTTTGGTGCAGACTTGATTGTGAAAAGACTGGACGGGCTCTTCATTTCAGAATAACTTCTTTCGAATGTTGGTGTTTACAAGTCCTGGGTGGAATATCCATACGTATCGAATCATGCATAGGTTTTACTTCAGTTGGAAAATTTTCCACTCTACAAGGCTTATCCTTTTAAATTAATTTCTCAGTGGTTGTTGGATCAAGATTTCATAGATATGGTACAAAAGCTCTGGAATGACCCTAAATTCCTTTGCGAGATGGAAAACAGAGAAGGTTGGTATGGAAACTCAAAGAATTGAAGACAAGCACAAAGCAATGGGCAAATATTTGCAGCAACAAGGCTATTTCACATTTGGCGAAGCAGGAGGAAGAAATAAAAGCCACTCTGCATAACTTTCTGGGAGGACCGAGATTACAAGAGGAGGAAAGACACTTAAAAAATCTTGAGCAAGAAAGGAACAAGTTATTAAATGAAAAGGAAGAACTCTGGAGATAACGTAGTAGGGAAATCTAGATCCAAAGTGGTGATCAAAACACAAATTTTTTTCACAATTTTGCCAATTTCAGGAGGAATCAAAAGTTCGTCTGGGAGATTAGAGATGAATCGAGGCTTCTACATTATGGACAGGAGAAATAAAAATTGAGGCTGTGAAATACTTTATTTTTTTTTTCAAAGTGCAAGTTACTCCACAACTAGAGATAAAGGCATGATATGCCATAAGATGGATGCTTAAGCTACTAGAAGATATTGTAGCATTGAGGAAATTATTCTAGTGGTAAATGTGAATTGTTGGATGAGATAAAGGTAGGGAATGTTCAGAGCATTTTGAGTATACAAAGGGTAACAATTGAAAGTAGAACATAAGATATTGCAATTACTTCCATATTGGAAGTATGAGAGGGCATATGAAGTGAAAAGAGTATGAATGTTTGGTATTGGTTGCAAGAAGAATGGACTTTGAAACAACGCCATATGAAGCTAGAGTGATATAATTGCAACATTATGGTGTGTTGGAAAATGTTGATAAATGAATTTAATGTTGAGGAGATATTGGTTAAGGAAATGATGCAATGATTGAAGCTTATATTGTTACTATGGGTTGCAAATGAGGAAAGGCCAAGTTGGGCTTGGAAGGAATTGTTCTAGGAAAGGAGCAATGATGCACTGTATAACAAATTGGAAAGACAACTTAAAACAAGAACAAAAAAAATTGTTGCCATAGTTAAATGGAACACGAGGGCTTCCCAACACCACAAAGGAATATGCAAAATGATAAAACAAGCTATAAGATGCTAAGAATATTTTTTTAGCAAGAATTGGAAAACAAGTCCAACAAGACATAATTGATAAAGAGAAGGATTTTCCACCTTATCGTTATTTGTTTTTCCACCTTAGGGGCCTTGGAAAATAATTCTCATAATTCTACTGATAGTGGGGCACTTAGAGCAATGAAGGCCCTAGCTCGAGTGAAATAATGATATCACTCTCCTTAAACCCTAGAGGGACTGAAGGCACCCTAAAATTGGCCTTTGTCCATCATGTTCTTGATAGAACACACCCTGATATTGTATTTTTGTAGGAAACATTGGTTCACTCCGATAAAGCCAGAACCTTCATGCATGTTTTTCGTCTGACTTGGGTTAGTTGTGTTGTTAATTCGGTTGGGAATTCAGGTGGACTGTTGGTTACTTGGGACCCAAACATTTTTTATCTAGTTCTGTATCTCACCTATGGTGGAATTGTATTGACAGGAATCTGTATTGCTAGCAAAAGGGAGATTTATTTGCTTCACATCTATGGTCCTTGCTTGGAGCAGAAAAAATTTTGGAACTTGTTGGCAGATTCCAGTTTGTTATCTCTTAAAAACTTAATTATTGTGGGGAATTTGAACTTGACCTTATCCTCGGGTGAGATTTGGGGAGGATCCTCCATAGTGGAGCCCTTGGCTAGTTTTGTCAAAGCTTACTTTCAAAATAATAATCTCATTGACATCGAGTCGGGGAAGGTTGTTCCCACTTGGAGGAATGGTCGTTTTGGTGCAGACTTGATTGTGAAAAGACTGGACGGGCTCTTCATTTCAGAATAACTTCTTTCGAATGTTGGTGTTTACAAGTCCTGGGTGGAATATCCATACGTATCGAATCATGCATAGGTTTTACTTCAGTTGGAAAATTTTCCACTCTACAAGGCTTATCCTTTTAAATTAAATTCTCAGTGGTTGTTGGATCAAGATTTCATAGATATGGTACAAAAGCTCTGGAATGACCCTAAATTCCTTTGCGAGGTGGAAAACAGAGAAGGTTGGTATGGAAACTCAAAGAATTGAAGACAAGCACAAAGCAATGGGCAAATATTTGCAGCAACAAGGCTATTTCACATTTGGTGAAGCAGGAGGAAGAAATAAAAGCCACTCTGCATAACTTTCTGGGAGGACCGAGATTACAAGAGGAGGAAAGACACTTAAAAAATCTTGAGCAAGAAAGGAACAAGTTATTAAATGAAAAGGAAGAACTCTGGAGATAACGTAGTAGGGAAATCTAGATCCAAAGTGGTGATCAAAACACAAATTTTTTTCACAATTTTGCCAATTTCAGGAGGAATCAAAAGTTCGTCTGGGAGATTAGAGATGAATCGGGGCTTCTACATTATGGACAGGAGAAATAAAAATTGAGGCTGTGAAATACTTTATTTTTTTTTTCAAAGTGCAAGTTACTCCTTCAATAAGTGACCAAGTTAAAGTGGCGGGTATTTTCTCTAGACTGGTAACTGAAGCCAAAGTTGAAGCCTTGTTTATTCAATTAAACTTGGGGGAATTAAAAGAAGTTTTATCCAGATTCAAGGTGGATAAGAGTCCAGGGCCTGATGGATGGACAATTGAGTTTTTTAATCGGTTCTTCGATCTGGTTGGGGGGGATATCTTAGAAATGGTGGAAGAATCGAGATTAAAAGGTATTATTTCAGGAGGCCTAAAATCAATTGTTTAGCCTTAATCCCTACAGTGAATAAGCCTCTCTCCTTTGGGGATTACATACCTATCTCTTTGTGTAACCTGTGCTACAAAGTTATTTCAAAGATAATAAAAAATCGGGTAAATCCAATCCTGTCCAGATCACTTTCAAAGGAGCAGCTGGGGTTTTTGCAAGGTAGACAGATCCAATATGCCATTGGAATGGTTCATGAATGCCTCCATAGCATTAAAAAAAAGAATTTAAAATCCCTAGTTCTGAAACTAGATCTTCAAAAGGCCTATGATTGCATAAATTGGGACTTACTAAGGATGATCCTAATTCAAGTTCGTTTGGGTATTAGGATGATCAATTGGAGTATGAGCTACGTTGTTTCCTCATCTTTTGTTGTTTTACTAAATAGATAGGCCACGTACTTCTTCAAATGTGGAAGAGGATTACGACAAGGGTGCCCTTTATCACCATTTCTATTTATATTGGTAATGGAAGGACTAAACCTTTTATTAAAGGAAATCCAACATGAAGGAAAGCTGACCGGAGTCAAAGTATCCATAACTATAAGAATTCTCCACATTTTGTTTGTAGATGATGTAATAATTATGACAAAATATACTATGAGTGAATGGTGGGAGATAGATAAGATCATTAAAATTTTCTGCTTGGCTTCGGGTCTTTAGGTAAATGGACCAAAAAATACTATTCTTCAAGAAGGATTGTCGGAACTGGACTTAACTCCTTACAAATCTCTTTTTCCTTTTACTTTTTCTGATCTTGCAACTGGTTTTAAATACCTTGGTTATCACTTAAAGACTGGGCCGCAACGAGTATAACACTGGAGATGGATGTTGAAAAAAGTGGAGAAAAAGATATGGCTTTGGTGCTATAGGTGGATGTAATTGGAAGGGCGTTATAATTTATTAAAGTCTATCTTAGAAAGCCAACATGTATATTGGATGTCCCCGGTGGACATTCCCTTCACTATTTTAAATAATCTGAGAAAAATGTTGTTTAACTTTCTTTGGAAAGGAAATAGTGAATCAAACCACTATCATCTCTACAAGTGGGAACTTCTTACATTATCAAAGAAATATGGTGGTTGGGGTCTTCAAATTTTTTCTTTTATTTTAATAGAGCATTGGCCACAAATTCACTTTGGCAAGTACTAATGTGTGACAAAATCTGGCATAAAGTTATAAAAGACAAGTACCTTCCTCACACTATTGTTAAAAATTGGTTGAGATCCCCAACTTTCCATCAAAAGGTGGCTTCAAGAATCCAGAGTGGTCTATTGAAATCATTCCACTTGATCACTCATTGGTTAAGTTGGACTCTGGGCTCGGGTCAACTCATTGCACTTAGTAGAGACAAGATCTTAGGGATGGGAGATAAGTCTTTCCTCTCTAGTAATCTTCTGTCAGAGTTAAGACAACGAAATATAACTTCTCTCGCGCAGGCTAGGATGGTTATTGATCGACAACCCTCTTCATCTATTTGGATCAATAGTACCAAGTTGGGATTTTCAGGAGACTTAGCAATAGAATGTGACCAGTTTAGGCAAAATCTTATTGATTCTGGTGCCTACATACATGATATAGAAGATGAACTGATGTGGATTGGTGGAGATAATTTAGGATCTCTCACAATTAAAAATACTTATTTGGATTTATTATCCACACAGGGTCTATCAAGAATTAGAGGGTGGAGACAAGCAGTCTGGAAATGGGACATAAACTTTTTATCTGGCTGGCATCGGAAAGAAAATTTTTAACATGGGATAATCTTTAACTAAGAGGCTGGGAAGGACCTAGTCAGTGCCATCTTTGTAAACAAGACACTGAAAATATCAATCACCTTTTCATTCACTTTTCATTCACCGAATCATTCTGAGAGAGAGTGGTTACTAATCAAAGATTTAAAAATTGTTGGAAAGGGAATACCCTGTCCGATTGTTTCAAGAATCAGGTAGAAGACAAGACTGTACCATCTATGATCGCTGCTCACATTTGTTGGTTTATTTGGTTAGAGAGGAACAAAGCAATATTCGAGGAGACTACTCCCTCTATCCACTTAATGATTTACAAGACTCTAGGTTTTCAAAAAAGATTCTTGGCATCCCATAAATGTGGCCCATCGTGAGGCATATTGATTCCTCAGCACATGAATACAACCATTGCTTGGTTCGATGGAGCTGCTCATCTTGATGGAAATCGGTGTGGAGATGGAGGAGTCTTAAAAACTCCAGACTTATCTGTATTTAGATGGGTTTATAATTGTGGAGGAGGCACAAACACAAGAGAAGATATATTGGGAGTATGGGCAACTCTCTTGTTGCCATCACATTTGTATTTTCATAGACATCAAGTTCTGGGTGATTCTAAAGTTGTTATTGATTGTCTATCCAATAGAGGAAGACTCCGGGCAAGTGCAATTGAGGGGTGGAAATCCAGAATCAAGGATTTAATTAAACATTTTCAAGCCATCAATTTTGTGCACATCTACAGGGAATTTAATATGGAAGCAAATCTTCTTTGTAAGTAGGCATTAAGGGAACCAGAAGGTAGAATCACATATTACCTATGGATCAATGGAACTGAAGGTCCCAAGCAACATCTCAACCTTTACTAGTTATTATCCTTCTTCTGCGCTTTTCAATTTTTATCAAGTATTTCATAGCCAGTTTACTGGATATCTGATCCAGATTTTGTATTTTGAAGAATCTTGTCTAGAACCTTCCAGTCTTCTTTGTTATGGAAGTTGCTATTGTATAAGGGAAACTATGTTTAGTTTCTTAGAGACGCTTTTTGGTCAGATGATCTCTTGTACCGATCCTAGATATGGATTTTGAAGATGTAAACAAATTATATTCACTAATATAATTGAGCAAATTTTCTATTGGAAAAAGCTTTACAATTTCTCTGGTATAAGTTTCAGGAAAATCCTTACCTTTTTGTCAAGATTTGAAAATTTGAATATGGGCACACTGTCGATAGCTTGGAAACTTGATAAAACAACATTTCAACAAAGGTGTCCGCTAAAATCATCATTAAAGGGACCAGAGATAAAAATCAAGGAAATCGATTTGAACTCCTTATCAAGTTGCCAATGAATTCTTCATATTAATTGCATTTGATTTGAAGTTTTGTATATTTGTAACTCATGTATTCTGTAGTAAATGACATCTAGGTGATGATACTGAAAGGGGATTATACATTTTAATCTAAATACATAATGTGTGAAGGAGTGAACAATAAAATGTTAGGTACCAGATCTATTATATTAAGCAGGAAATATAAATACTCCAGAAAATACCAGTGGAACAAAAAAACGTAGAGAACCACAACACCAAAAATGATACCTTTATTGATAGAAAGAAATGTTCATTTTCCTCTTCGAGGGGGCAACCTCCAACAAAGCAATGCTCTATTACCATAATTCTCAAGAAAAGACTTTCTCATGCCTCCTACTCTTATTTATACTAATTATATCTTCTAAAGAACATTCTAGAGGAAGATCTATCTAGAAGCATAGGCTTCTATTATGTCTTCTTACATTAGACTTGTTTACATTATTAAATAGGCCTTATTAACTAATGTCAGCCTTTATTGCATGGAAAACATATTATTCTACCTATTTGAGGGGTTAGGGAGGTTAGGTCCCTAACATGCCCTTCCCCTTGAAGAACAAACTTGTCCTTAAGGATTGAGATGAGGAAAATCTTGCAGAATGGTGGTTGACACCCAAATGGCATCTTCTAGAGTTTTATATTTCCACTGATCCTTGATAGTTCGTTGACGGAGACAATGCTCTCACTGGTCCAAGAATGCTTGTGGCTGCAACCTAATGGAACCTTCTTCATCCAACTTAGGGAGACTGGTTTGAGTTTGGAACTTAGTGCCAATCACTTTATATAAGCATGAGACATGAAAAACACGATAGATCTTAGAATGACTCAGGAGAGCTAATTGGTAGGCCATGGGACCCACTCACTTGAGAATTGTATAAGGAACATAAAATTTGGGAGCAAGTTTCTGACAGCGTTCAACTTTGAGTGAAATTTGCATATAAGGTTGTAGATGAAGAAACACCTAGTCCCCTTCAACAAATTGACTTTCAGAATGACCCTTATCTTCTTGTTGCTTCATGTGATTATGAGCCATGACCAAATTTTCTTTGAGAGTATGAAGAATGGCCACTCGGATTAAGATTGTTTTCAACCTCCTGAACCTTGGATACACCTGACATATATGATAGAACCGATGGTGGATTTTGTTTGTAAATTGCTTCAAAAGGAGTCATGCAAGTAGTAGTATGGTAAGATGTGTTGTACCACCATTCAACGAGGGGTAACAATTGAGCCCACTGATTTTTTATGTCGGATTCAAAACCCAACAAATATGTTTCCAAACACTTGTTGACAACTTTAGTTTGGCCCTTAGTGTGGGGATGATAGGTGGTGTTGAGATATAATTGGGTTCCTTGGAGCCTGAACAATTCTTGCCAAAAGTTGTTGGTGAAAGTTGTATCTCTGTTAGAGACAATAGAATGAGGCATGCCATGAAGTTTGAATATATTATCCATAAAAAATATAGCCACTATGGATGCGATGAACGATTGTTGAAGAGGACATAAATGAGCATATTTGGAAAAACTATCTACTACCACCATGATGACTGACTTATTGCCTGATTTAAGTAGGCCAACAATGAAATCCATCGAAATATCCCTCCAAATAGCAGAGGGAATCAGAAGTGGTTGGAGTGTAGCTAGAGCTTTGACTGTTTCTCCCTTATTGCGTTGACACGTATCCCATTCAACCATAAAGGTGTGGACATCCTCTTTCATACTGTCCCCAAAAAAAGAACGTTTGACCCATTCAAAGGTTTTGGTAAACCCTCAATGCCCAACTGTGGGTTAAGCATGAAGCTCAGAAAGCACTATGGATTTAAGTTGCCACTATTTGCTTAAATATATACGACCTTTGTAGTGAAGCTCTTCATTGTGCCAAGATTACCCTGTAGAAGCTTGAGAATGGTGTTTAAGTTGTTGGATAAGGCAAGAAATTTTGGGGTTTTGCATCCATTCCTGGCGAACAAGACCGTTCTTCTTCATACTTCCTGGAAAGAGCGTCAACAACCATATTTTCTTTTCCCTTCTTGTAAATGATCTCATAATCATATCCAAATAGCTTGGTCACCCATTTTTGTTGCTCCGGGAATGAAATGTGTTCTTTCAAAAAATACTTGAGGCTTTGATGATCATTTTTAATTTGGAAGCGTCGCCCCAATAGATAAGGATTCTAGAGATCCATAACATGCAAAATAACCAACATTTCCTTTTAATAGATTGATTGGCCCAAATGTCTCTTTGAAATTTGTTTGCTAGTGAAATCCAAAGGCCTGCCATCTTGCATGAGGATTTCATCAATTCATTTCCCTAAAGCATCGCATTCCAAGACAAAAGCCTTAGTGAAGTCAGGAAGTGCCAGGACAAAAAAAATTCACATAACCTCTTTTGAGGCATGGAAGGATTGATCAGCGGTCAGAGTCCAAGTGAAAGCATTCTTTCTAAGGAGAGCAGTGAGAGGTGTTGCATTTTTTCCATAACTCTGAACAAACTTGCGATAATAACCTGTTAAACCCAGAAACCCATGTAAGATCTTAAGAATTTTAGGCTGAAGCCAATCCTTCATAGATTTAATTTTCTTAGGATCCACCCGTCGCAATCGTTGTCGACAATATGACCTATGTACTCTAATTCTAAGGCTCCAAAGGCACATTTAGACTGTTTGAGGAAAAGTTTGTATTGAGAGAGTAGATGGAGAACTTGATCCACATGGACAAGATGAGCTTTCTAAGTTTTACTATAGATGAGAATATCATGATAGCAAACTAAGACAAAATGATGGAGGAAAGGATGAAAGACATGATTCATGAGACTTTAGAAAGTGGAGGGAGCATTACAAAGGCCAAAAGGCATGAACAAGAACTCATAGTTACCCTCGTGAGTTATAAATGCAGTCTTGGGAATGTCTTCCTCTTTCATACACATTTGGTGGTAGCCAGAACAAAGCTATATTCCATAGTTGAATGGATAATTACATTCTTTAAGTACTCATGACACTTACAAAAAAAATGTCATAATCATATATACCAAAAACTTCAAAAACTCATACTAACATCTACTCATCACTTTTATGAAGCATTTTGTTTCTAGTCAATAAAAAAAACACCTTATTGTTCTTTTCATATTGTTTTATCCAGTTCTGTGGACTTTATACAAGCAAAGGATAAAAACAAAACATTTATCCAAGTTAAAACACTATTTTCCTCCGAACAAAAGAGCTTCATGTTAGATGATAAGATGACAAAGAGAGAACACCATCTAGTGATTCCTTCTGCTTCAAGACTCCAACTTCCACCAATTAGTCCTCCTTTGAGAGACCATCAACTATTATGTTCAGTTCTCTATATATGTGAGTAAAAGTAATACTTTAAAAAACCTTTAAGGCTACTTTCAACTGCTCTACTAGAGGTCTAAGAGTAATATTTTGGATCTGGCTATCCCGCGTCATCCAATTGATGACAAGTAAAGAGTCCCCATATACCGATAACCTTTCAATCCCACTCTTTATGGACAATTTTGGGAGACATATAAAAGTTGAAATCTCTACTGGGTTATTTGAATGTATGCCCAAACTTGGTTTCTATTTCATGAAGTGATTTTCCAAAATCCCTCCAGCATTGCAAAATTCAAGTGGCCCCTACTTAGCCCTATCAAAGAATCCCCGAAGAATTGAATTGTCAATCATCAACTCCACAACTTGCTCGGGATTATTTCTTTCAATTCCATTTTGCATCCTTGAAATATTTCATATATAGGTGAGAAAAATTGGAATGTTGGCTTCTGTTTGTCATTAAATAAACTTCCATTGCGAGTGAGACAAATGCCCTAGATGACTCAACAAGGTAATGCTCTATTTTATTTTAACTTCTTTCTCCTAAACCAATTTTCCAATCATTGTTCAATCGATGTTCCAAACCATGCATTTGAGATACCAATCAACTTCTTCATATCCTTTCACATTTGCGGTACATAAGGGCATTGCATCAATAAGTGTCTAATGTCTTCCTCTACTCCCCTACACAAATAACAAATGCTTGGGCAATTTTTTCCCCTTTTTTGAATTATATCCCATGTAAACACTCTATTTCTAAGAGCCAACCATAAAAATATCTTGGTTTTTTTAGGGGCTTTAATCTTCCAAAAATTTTACCACCACCAAATCTTTGTTTGCTCATGACTTTATACACTAGCTTCGTAGTGTATATTCCAATAGCCGTATGTATAGATTCCAATAGCCTTATATTGAGCCCATACAAGGGAACTATACTCTTCTTTTATTCTAATGTGCTCCTTTCTTAGCTCTGTTATTAACATATTATGTCTAGTTTCTCTTTCACTATCTAAATTCAATGATTGTGTCATTTTCCATCCTTAGAATCATACAAAGGTTAAGATAATATCCTTAACTTGATTTAAATAACACAACCCTTAATATTGTAACTAGATTAAATTATATGGAAGTAATAAAACTACATTTCCATACCCAAAATAGATAATATCCTTAACTTGATTTAAATAACACAACCCTTAACATTGTAACTACATTAAATTATATGGAAATAATAAAACTACATTTCCATACCCAAAATTGGATCTACTTCAAATCTTACCTCTTAACCATTTCCTATCCTCCAAAACAAATTATTTCCAATTACATAGGAAGGCTAAAACTAAAACCTTCCACTAATTTGATACATTATTTATATACAATACTATTTATGTGATAATTTTAATGAGTTTAATTATTTAATTATTAATATATTACTTTAATGTAATTAAAGTTAACATTTCAATATTAAAAAAAAAAAAATGAATTGAGGGAATATTAAATATTCCCTTTTAATAGTGATACCAATCACAATGACGTGAAAATGTAATGGTGCATATTTAAACATTTGTTTGATCCCCCTTATGTATAAGGTTGAAAATGTAATGGTAAATATTTAAACATTTGTTTGATCCCTCTAATATATAACGTTGAAGATAGGAATTTTACTTATTAATTCGTAATGAAAGTGTACTTATTAGTACTTGCCAAAGTAGGTAATATAGAAATCGCAAAGATGTAAAGCTACCCTTAAATTGATATTAAGGAGTTCGTTTTACAAAACGTTTAGTAACTATTTCCATGGTTTTACAAAATATATCATTAATTCAACTTTTTATCAAAACAAAATTTATTTTTGAAATCAATTAAAATTTTTATTAGCGTAGACATTTTGATGGGACATAATTCCCCTGGCTTGTTTGAATTTGTTTTAGTGTTTTTTAGAGTTTTAAATTCATTTAAAAATGCAAAATTCTAAAGTTTGACACCTACCCACATTATTAAATGCCTTGCATATATTTAACACCCCTCCTGACACTGCCCCACATTATTAAATGCCTTGCATATATTTAACACCCCTCCTGACACTGCAACTGTTTGTGACATTGCTCATACTTAGAGCGTTCCATGACATGGATTATTCCTCCCTCCATTGCCAAATGTGCTATTGTGTCTTTATCAAATCTTTACACAACATCAACCTGTTCGAGCCTTTCCTAGTGGATCAATAGTCTACATTGTCTGCATCGTCATATAACAGATCAATAGTATGCATAGTTAATCAAATTGCCTCTACATGCAAGGCAGGTCTCGCCTACTGCAAGGTCATACCTTCTCTTATAGTCTTGAGTATTTTAGGGTGTTAGTCTCCAAAGGCCTATTGCACGCTAGCCCGTAGGCAACCAAGAATGATGCAGAGCTACCCACAAATTCAATAAGAATGATCAATAACAATAACATTGCAAGATTAGAATTGCCACGTGTATCATACATAACTTAATTTAGGAAAAGTGTTCATTTCATTTTACAACTATTTCTTTGATGAATTTAATGTATTATAGTCTTTGTAAGGAAATGAACAAGTACCAAATTCTAGGGTCTACACCATTTTTTTATCCTCACTTTTTTCTATGTTGTCTGTATTACCAAACAACAAATATTAATCAATGAAAGGAGGGTATCACATAGCAGGGATGAAATGATTGAATACTGGTGGTGGTATCTGTGCGGCTCGAGGAAAGGTTCTATTAGATCCCTTGTTCATACCAATATAGTGTTGCTGCTAGGAGCGACCTTCCTTTTTGATATTCACCAGAGACTAAAGTTGGCACATGAGTCTTTTTTAGCAGAGGTAAAAGCCATTTTCCATTACCATATCCTACTCTATATACTATGTTTATAAGTCTACCTCTGATATTTGCTATGATGCTTGGTTTAGAATCCCTTAATGGCTGTCGAAGTGGAAATTACTCACTTCAGGTCTACGAATTGCTACACTTTATATATGGATTTGTTATATATGGATTTGATGCAGGAAAAGGGATTATGGTAGGATTGTACCTCAGTGGGCAGGACCTTCTCTTATACTGAATATATCCCTTCAAGCACTTCATCCATGTGCACTATAATCTTGTCTACCTACACAACCCTGCTTGTCTCACTGTGTCTTGTCGTTGCGACTTGGCCAAGCAGGGATTTAGCATAAGTGCTTTACCCAAGATTACATTCATATATTCATTGGAGTCTCTTTATCCCCATATTGTTTCCTTCCAAAGTCTACACCAAACTAGTTGTGCTTACATACACTTGTCGAGCTTGATTCCAGCCTAAACATATTGGAGGTAGGCCAGGGGAGAAAAAACGTAGGTTTTCCTTGACCGATGCTCTAGTTGAGGGTGACCAATAACTTTCAAAGGAAAACTAACTATTATAAAAAAGGAAGGTGAAGAACAACATCGATTGTTCATTCGAGCTAACAAATTGATCAGGTAAATTTGCTATGATTCATGGTAGCTTAGGCCCTCCTTGTTGAAATCAACTCCCTCTACTTGTCCTTGTTGTTGACGACTCCACTTATGTCAAGAGACAACATAACTTGTGAGTGGTTGTGAAAGATACGAATGAAGTAACAACACCCATGCTAGTTCATGCTTTCAACCCTCTACTTGCACCAATGTTCTACCA
>CBVK0101064335.1:0-12058 GCA_900067695.1 Picea abies
AGAAGGATGTCCACATATGATAATTTCTCCTCGTTCTCCGCAGAACTGTATGATAAGTTGATAACTGCTCCAAGTCAAGTATCCTGGGCCAAGATCTACATAAAATAGATCCTTTCCATCTGTTACTGCAATGTCTAACCAGGCATCTCCAAAAATATTTATTTTATGATAGGTGTCTTCTAAGCCTAAGAATGAAGATTTTTCCCATGTTTCCAAAATTTTGATAATCATAGGAGAAGTTTGAATTTGATTGATCAAAGTGATGGCAATTTGTTTATCAACCATTTCCTTATTGGCATATTCTAGGAATTCTTGACGCTCTTGAGTGCTAATAAGATCCTTGTATATTCCCTTCTGGCTTGAGCTCTCTTCTGTGTGTGCATGTTTTATACCCATTCTTTTATCTAAGAAGCTTGATGAGGCTCCTGCAGAAAACATGTTGAGGTTTGGTTATCTTTCTTCCATGGTTAACATATCAACAACACAAATTAACTATCCAGGTTTATAAATAATATCGAAATCAAAATTATGCAACCAAAGAAACCATTTTAAAATCCTGGAACTATTTTCAGCCATGAGATNAAATCCTGGAACTATTTTCAGCCATGAGATTCTCATTTTTAAAGATGTCATACATGTCTTTAAATATGTTCCGACGAAGATTTTTATTGGCTTCAAATATAATTTGAAGCGATTTACGATGTTTTTGACTGCAAGTATCTTTTTATGGCTTGAAGGATCATTTAAGTCAACACCCTTAAAGGATCCTGAGGAATAACCATAAATTTATTTCGTCTCCATGCTTTTCTATGAGGATACCTCCCCATGACTGGCTTGAGGTGTTTGTTTCTATAATAAGACTCTTGATGCCTTGTGGGAGAGAGAGAACAGTAAGATGTTGTATTTTTTCTTTAATGCGTTGTATAGCCCTAGTCATTTCTGAGCTCCAACTTGGAGGATTCTTCTTTAATCTTTGCTAAAGGATATGAATATCTTCAACCTCGCCTCTGTAAAATGGTCTAATATAATTGAGGCTACCCAAATATCTTTGGAGTTGCACCTTTTCTAAAATCTGGTCTGGAAAATGAAAAAATACTTTTAGGACATGGTCCTGAAGGACGACTTGAACTTTATTGATCTTGAATCCCAAGAATTAAATTTATGTCTTTCCAATTTCCATCTTGCTTTTTGACAATACTAATCCATGTTGAAAGACAAATCTATAGAATTCCTACAAGTGCTTTAGATGTTCTTGAAAATTCTTAGAACATATCAAGATATCATCAATATATACTAGTTCCCACTTATACTGATGGAAGATGTCTTCCACTCTCTTCTGGAATTCTGATGGGGCATTATTTATTCCGAATGGTAAAACTTTTCATTGATACTGGCCATATGGAATGACAAATGCGGTCTTAAATCTATCTCTTGCCTCAATACCTA
Organism: Picea abies; assembly: GCA_900067695.1. NCBI lineage: Eukaryota > Viridiplantae > Streptophyta > Pinopsida > Pinales > Pinaceae > Picea > Picea abies. Next base: position 1,447 of record CBVK0101064335.1, read on the forward strand.
TCTAATAAAATCCAAACTTCAGATTAAATTTGCTAAAGATAGTGCAACCTGCTATTCTTTGTAACATACTAGCTTTGTCAGGTAAAGGATATTTGAAAGGCTGAAAGACACTATTTAGTGGTTTAAAGTTTACCACTAGCCTTGGTTTTCATCTTTTTATTTATGAGTGCTTGTTTACAACAAAGTTTCTACATGCCTAAGGACTCTTTGAGATTTCTATCAAGGCTATGGAGAGAAGGTCTTTAATCTCAACTTCATAGAATTCTCTTTCTGAAGGACTCGTGATTGTTGTAGAGGATTTCTGAGGAATTGGTTTTATTGAAGGGTTAAAAGGTAAAGACACAAAATATTTTTCTCTAGTCCAAAAGGAATTAGGACTCTCAGAAGTTCAGTCTTTTTCTAACTTCACAGAGATTTCAAATAGGGATTTATATTTATGCATTTCTACATAGGCAATACATCTTTCCATTTTGTACAATTCTGCAAGGGGAACAGAGCTTGAACTGTGATTTTTCACTAGAGTATTTCATTTGGAATGACCTTCATAAAATAAGGGCCATAAAACAATTCTACCATTAACTGTACATTTGAAAACCATGCTTTGGGTATTTATACAAATAGGACTGACTTTGGTAAGAAACTCAAAACCTAAAATGAAATCTTATCTAATGCAATCTAATCTATTCAAAGTTAAAACATCATCCTGATCTTCAACCTTGATAGTTAAAACTGGAACATTTCCAAGAAGTTGTACATGACTTCCTTCAATTGTTATTCCATGTTCTGAGGTCTTTTCATAATAGAATGTAGGAATTGCATTCCCTTTGGATAGATTCATTTGGCAACCAGAATCAATCATGAAGTCAAGTTAGTAATGTTTGTGTTCTAGAGGGTAGAATGATACTTTTATGTACATCTTCGGACCAGAGAAATGTCCTAGAAAAGATCTTCAGAATGTTTTTCTTCATTGTTGCTTTCACTCCTATCAAGAAATAAAGAGTGCTCAACTTTTTCTTTTGGACTTTCTAAGGCTCTATTGTATTCTCTGCATTCTTCTAAAGACTGATCCATTTCTCTCATGGTTACCTCCAACATCTTTTTCAACTCGTCAATTTCTTTATTCATTCTTCTAAGATTATTTTGATTCTCTTTTATCTGAAGGCTCAAAATATTTTATTTATCTTTTATGAACTATTGTCTATCTTTATGTTGATCTAGGTATTCTTTTTACAGTTCAACTAGATTATAGAAAGAATGATTCTTTTTTAGTGACTGGGACGAAGATTATGAAGCTTTTTCTTTCTTTTCCTTAGCCTTTAATTGTGCTAGGAGGTTTTTCTTTTCATCCTTTAAATCTTGTCTTAACACATACTGGTATATTGAGATTTCAGTTTTTTATCAATCTCTGTGAGTCTCTGCTGCATAGATATTTCTTTGGTTCTGGTGACTGAAAACATCCCGAATGAGTACTCAGGAGGACCAAGTCTCTTCACCTAAGTGTATTGCTAAAATATGTGATAAATTGTATCATCATTTTTTTTCATGGAAAAAACTTTATATTTGATATTTCTAAGAAGAAATCAAAATATACATCATCCTTGATCTTTCTACCCAAAAAAGATGTTATTGTTGTCAACAACCTATCTATCTTAAATACTGCTTATTATAGTCCTCCAACATATTCTTTCAGATAAACACCAAAAAATCACAAAACCTTTCTTGAATATTTGGTCCTATGGACACTTTCATAGCACTACTGATATAATTTTATAGGAAAAACAAAGAAATATCATCTTCAGGACTATCAAAAAACAGAGCTTGTTGAGTTTGATACCAAGGCTCCATCTCTAAATTCTTGAATTGTGATGATTCCTTCTTGCAAATAAAAAGCTTCATTTGAGAGTTGATTTTCCTTTATATTAATTTCTCAATAAATATGAAGAAAGGATATAGCCTCAAACCTTATTTTAGTCTCCACAACTATGCTCATGATTGGGCTTAAAACCAAATTTATTATCATATTTTTTCCATTAGCTCAATCTATCAATAATTTAGAATCTCTCAATACTTGAAGTTTCAGAATTCCCTATATGTGGCACATTTCATCAAAAACCACAAAGCATAGAACTCAAGATGGTTGTCAATTCCATGTCCAACCCCATATTTTATATTACTATAATGAGAAATTGAGAATCAAAATGCAGTGAGAACCACAGTTACCTAGGGTCCCTTGACAAGCCCTATCCAAGTAGCCTAAGGCCATTGAATAGTCAATCATAGGTTCAACTAAAACCCTTGTAGCTTTAAGAGTTGAATTTTTCCTACTTCCTCCATAAACACTCCTTATTTGATGGGCCACTTTCCCTGGAGTTGTTTCTATTCCATGGAACAATGCTTTGTTCTTTGCTATCCAGATCCCCCAAAACAAAGAAAGATAAAGCCTTGTGACTCGCTATCCAGATCCCCCAAAACAAAGAAAGATAAAGCCTTGTGACTCGCAACAAAATTGTGATGACACCAAGGAATCCTTATCCAACTATTTTTTCCACTAATCGGTTACAATATTTATTTCCAAACTAAATTAACAAATAGATAAAGGACACAAAGATGATCCACTATTCATTATTGGCCTTATATAAAACACACCATCCTTGACCTTTCCAATTTATTTTCTACCCATTATATGATATAAGTCTATTATTTGCCAAAAATACTGTAGATTGGGCAATTTAGTAAGTATATTATTTCAACACTCAATAACTTTGGAGAAAATAAAGACCATATAAGCAAAGCATTACTAAATAGTGTTTTTTCTGGAGCTTGCACGCCTCCACCACATCCATTTCATCTCAACATCAAACTATGAGTTTTAAATTATTATGTTTTTTCAATAATGTTCTCAACATAAAATTCTTCCTCATACAAAAAATGTATATTTATCCTTCCACCAAGAACTCTAACTAATAGAAACCTATAAACCCTTTCTAATAGAAACCTATAAACCCTCTCTTGAGAAAGGGGGAGCTCTCAACATATCCAAAAGGAGACATTCATGTTGTCTGCAAAAATCCTCCTCAATTATCGTTGCAACCAAAACACACAATGATTGAGGATCTATTCAGTGTGTTCTCCCTTCATTGCAAAATTATTTTTTCTATCAAATCACACTCCTTTGAGCTAATATGTTGAATTTGTTTGATGTGTAGCCTATGTCTCTCCGCTTATCTTTCTAAATGTTTAGAACCTTATATATGTGGTTAATAAGATATATAAAACGAGTTTTAACCATAAAGACCAAATGAGTGTCTAAAGTATATTCCAATCCTAGGAGGAGAGTTAAGGAATAAGAGATATATAACATGTTGATTATTCATATATTGGACAAAGTTATGTGCTATCGAAAATGGTCATGAATAAAGAAGCATCCCAAAACATCTTTTCCCCGTTCCATCTTTAATTTTTCAACTCACTTGGATGGGTGCACGCACTATGGACCAACTTATTAGTTTAAAGGTGTGACCAATGGAAATGGATTAAGACGAAAAAAAAAGTCTAAAAGGTGACTCAGTTATTTATTTTTACAGTTTAAGGGTGTGAAGATTAGAACATGCATAATTAGGCATCCAATTTAATGTAGAGTTTAGCATGACTATCCTTCATCCTAGAAATATAGTGGGCCAACTTTATAAGTATTGTTGCATTTTGTCTAAGAGGGGAATTAAGTTTTGAATCTTAATTGATAAAAAAACCTAGTGAACATGAATATTGGATTATGTCACCTTGTTGTAAGAGGGATATGACTAAAAGCTCAATTATCACCGAGAAGTGGCTGAACAAAAGATACAAGTAAAATATTTTTGTGTAAATTCAATTTTGTTATTAGAGTTTTATTATAGATATTTAATTTTTATTTCCAATATTCTTCTTTCGATAAATATATTATAATCAATATCTTATCATTTACAAGTGATTAATAGAGATACTAGCAGTGAATCGAAGACCACTGAGAATATATGATTCCATCCACAATACGAGAAAGGGAGAGAAGTTGTTAAGGAAGAGAAAACCCAATAAGGTGAAATTTACAAAATGAAGTACTAGAGTATCTTTTGGAGTATATAGAAAATCTATACACAATGAATAAAAGGTAACACTAGTGGCAGAAGTTGCAAGAGAAAGAAGTAATACAAATGAGTCTACAAATATAGAGAAAACATTAAGAATTGACAAGGATGTAAACCAACTTTGTGTTGTTCATCGAGTTGTGGTCTAGTGGCAATTTGGAGTGTTTGTTGTGAATTTGACCTAGGTTTAAATCCTTGGAGGCATGCTCCTCCCTTGCATGGGGTTTAACAAACATGGTTTTCATCTTAGCCACCTTTCTTGGGACTCGTGCCTTATCAATGTTGCTTAAATTCCTTCTTTGACCTTGTGTAAATTATTGATGTGCATGTGAGCTGATTTGGGTTTCAATCCTCCCTAAAATAGGGGGTTGATGCACTAGCTTAGTACTAACAACATTATCATCATTAATTAAAAGTGCATAAGGAAAACATTATGATATTATTCGAGGTATTTCAGTCCAATAGGTCATTTCCCTTAAAAAAACAACTTTGTTTAAATCCATATTGGCTAATGAATTACATCCACAACTTAGTAGAAGAGTTCTTATAACATAATCTTCATGCAAAATTGGATAATTGATGCAGGTAGGTAATGGAAGAGTGAAGGATCAAGGGATAACTACTCCTTGAAAGGTTGTGCTTATTCACAATTTCAATATTATATAACTATGATACAAATTGTTTCAAAATGAGGACATGTTTCTATTATTCATTTTGTAATTTATTTGTGCATTGAAATTGTTCTACTTTGTGCTAAATTAACAAAAAAATTGGTCATGCTAGAGCAACATTATACATTGAATTCAATATCTCTCATCATGGTAGACATATCCTTCATGATTAATGCCCACATTCTCATTCATAAATGTTAATTTTGCACTCGAAACTTATTGCATCAAATCCTTAGTGATCACACAAAAAACTTTGGGCACCAACTTGTTAATGAACTCCCTACACTAGTTCAATGATATCTCAATCGACCACATTAGTGCCACATTACAACTAAAATGAACCAAGTGCATGTACGGTCATCTTTTTTTTTCTTTGAAGGTGGAAAAACCTATCATAACTTAGTTATTGACCAACAGGGAGAAAAGCCATTATTAGTTGCTATTAACTAATGTAGGTTGAGTCAAGACCATTATTCAAGGAAAACCATACCACCTAAAAATGACATGTTGGTGGTCCATAAGGGGGCATAATTTTACTCCTAACAGATGCCTCTAGGTCTTGGGTAGTAAACTTGTTTCTTTGCATTCAAGGAAGATGAACTCTTATCCAATTGAACACACTATATACTATACATACATGCATGCATGCATGCGTACATACATATATACGTATGTATGTATGCATATCTCTCTCTCTACTCACACTCACACACGTGCATGTGTGTGTGTTAGTTGGGTTTAGCTTGGGTAGTTGGGAAGAATGATTGTTATCCTCCCCACCCAGGTTCAATTCTTGCAAGTTACATGTTGAGCTCTTAACAAGTATATTGTTATAATGGCTTTGATCCATGTTGTTGATAGGCTTTGTACCCTTAAAATTTTAGGGTTTACCCTAAATACCATCCTCGAAATGAGAAGAAATACTTAAAATTTTCTCTGAAACGACATAACCTTATATATATATTTAAAAGAAAATATATATTATAAATATACAAATTATATAAAAAAGAGAAATAGAAGAAAAAAACAATAAATAAATAAATAAAAGAACACCAATACAAACGAAAGAAAGCTTTTTATAAAACAAATTACCCCTCCCAAAGAGAACCTTGAAACTATTAAAAATAATGTGCACGAGTGAAAGGATGTAATTCGGTGATGGAAATTTTTGAGATTTTGGTTGGAAGTTTTGGTGTTTGATAGGTGAGTTATTTGTGTTGAGTAGTTTGAGGGTATGACATATATAGAATGATTATTTTAAGAAATATGACATATTCAACAGAGTTTGAAAAAAAAGAGCAGGTTGATTTTTAGAGACTCACTTATGGAGAATTTTGGGCATGTACACCTAAAATGTGGATTCAAAATTAGAGGAATCCATAGCATGTTTTTTAATTCCAAGGTTAATTGGGTATTAGCTAGCACTACAAATTTCTTAATTAATTTATTATTTTAAAATAAATTTCTTAATTAATTCATTATTTTAAAACTTTGTAATTGTTGAATTTTTTTTCTAAAAATCATTTAGGTCATCCGTTGTGAAAATCCATAGTTTGGAACACTTTTTGTGGACTACCATTGGGGTTAAAACTTTGTAATTGTTGAATTTTTTTTCTAAAAATCATTTAGGTCATCCGTTGTGAAAATCCATAGTTTGGAACACTTTTTGTGGACTACCATTGGGGTGTAAGTACCTTTGTTTCCAATGTTAAGGAACTACTACAATTGGTTGCTTATAAATATCATAAGTTGGATTTTTGAATCAGAATTTCATTACCATGTTTCTCGTTGTTATGTTTTATCTGTTAATTTTTTTTAATTTGCCTTCCATAGGATAAGTTCCATATTTCAGTAAGTAACATTATGTGCCACTGCAAAAGATTGGCACTTCATTCATGTCTATACATATGCCATCAAAGGGAACAATTAGAATGAATAGGAGATCTTTTATGTCTAAAATTATTGGATTTTTTAAATTCACGAAATCATCGAAGTATACCAATCTAAGATAAATTTGGGCAAGGTAGGGATGTCCACCTTGCTTGATGAAGATATCTTCTTTCATTGCCTAGTTAAATGTACCATATAAGCTCTTGTCATCTTTTATCTCTATAAGATGGTCAAGAGACCAGTAAATAAAAAGGAAGCCAAACCTAGATAAAGCATAGTGATAGCTAAAAAAGTACAAGACAATCAACAATTGCATAATATAAGTTCCATTAGTTTCCCACAAAATTGATTTAGGAAAATTGATAACATAGATCCTTGGATAACATGATCAACTAGTAAATTCTAGATAATGATAACATAGATCCTTGGATAACATGATCAACTAGTAAATTCTAGATAAGAGGTATGTTGTTTCCTAGGACGTAATGGAAAAAAACTAATAGCATAATATAAGTTCCATTAGTTTCCCACAAAATTGATTTAGGGAAACTGATAACATAGATCCTTGGATAACATGATCAACTAGTAAATTCTAGATAAGAGGTTTGTTGTTTCCTAGGACAGGGTGGAAAAAAACTAAATAGTTTGAAATAACCATACAAATTTCAAGGCTCCATCATTGCCAAACAATATCTGAAAAACATAGAAAATTATTGGAAGTTTAAAGGGTTGCAACACCATGAACTATCTATGATATTTCTATATTTAAAAAAGATATTATAATCCATTACTCGAACTAATCTGCCTCCTCACTTATGGACATAAATCTACTCAAGGAAAATTTGAGGAAGTTGATATCTTATTAATGATTTATTTGATTTTAGGTGAGTGAAGTTGATGACTAAAACATACCTATGTGGTTATTAGAAAAAAGTGACAGTAGTATACATATCCCCTTGTTTTACAATGCAAAATTTCAATATTTCAAGGACTCTAATATGGTTGTCTTAAACCCTAACATTATTGTATAAGTTTGATTGTTATTCCCTGCATTGTTTACCTTTCATATGAGCTTTTGAGATGTATCAAATTAATCTCAAAAGTTACCTCTTCTTCCAATGAATAAGTCATTTTTTACATTTTTGCTCCAAAAATGTTTTTCATGGGTCCTTGTTGCCTTTTGACTGTTCTGAGAGTGTTATATAATTTTGTCATTTGTCTTGGTTTGATGGTCTACTTTTAGACTTCATCCATGAAAGTGGTATTGTTAATGTAAAAAATACCCACAATACTTATTTGCAATATTGTTCAAGATATGTGACTCTCACAAGCTTCCTTTTGACTCTACCGTTTATTTATAAGTTATACTGTATTCTTACATTGTCTTGGTGTGTTTACATTATACTCTACACTTCAAGATATGCCAATTGATTGTCATAGGTACCCTTGTATTCAATTGATTTCATATATATTTTTTCCTTCATGGATGCTTTTTAGGATTTTTATTGGACTTTGACATGTTTGAACCACTGAGTGTCACATGCCCATTTTGTTTATTTACTATTTATTGGCTTGATGGTCTACTTTCAAAGGCCATCACGGTCTACTCTAGAGTTCCTTAATATTGTTTCAGATGTTTGTTCAATATATTGAGGACCCTCACAAGGTATATTTAGACCTATCATCTCTTTATAGGATCTGTTGGATTGCTTCCTGTAATTCCTGGGGGTTTTTTCCCTCAAGTATGAACTTATGAAGTACTATAGTACTATACATTGACAAGTTGGAAATTTGTTTGGAAGAAGTAGGTTGTGTTGGCTCAACTCTCGCTAATATAGTCATCATCCTTCTTCTTTATGCCGATGATATTAATCTTATGGCGATGAGTCACTATGATCTCGATAAACAACTAAGCATCCTTGAGGATTTATGTTCTAATACAAGTATGATCGTTGACACTGGAAAAACGAAGGTTATGACAATCAAATCTATAATTTTGTATATGAAAACAATAGCTTGAAGGAAGTGCCTTCATACACATATCTCAGAATTGATGTTCATCACAAGCTTAACTAGAACTATAACATTGAGAAAAGGAGAAATGGAGGGTGGAAATTTTATTATGGACTTGAAAACAATTGTAAATCTACAAACCTTTGGCTATGGGATAAGAAGAAATTCCACTTTGAGAAAGCAACAGAACAACCTTTACCTAGACAATGTTGTTAGAACCATACCATAGACCATAAGAGAAAGCAGTAATATACTAGCCAGAAATATGCAAAATACCACCTTCTCCACAATTGCAAGATTCCCCTTAGATGCACCATCGAAATATCCTCATAGCCTAGATTTATCAACCGAAGATTGAACAATTTGCCATGGCACATTAGCAACAATATCCTTTAAAAAAAGCTCAAATGCATATTTTATTTTAAAAAACACCTTAAGCGGAGAATCTTCAAACAACATCTCATTATGCGATATCCATAGCCCAACACATAAGAGAGGTAAAGCTTCAAAATCTCCTAAACACTTGTTTTCCCACTAAAGCTTAAGAATCTCCCACATGGAATCCCCTCTCCAGCTACCAAGCCCTACAATGAGAGTAATGGTTACATCCCAAATCTCCATCGAGAAATCACAACCTGAAAGCATGTGGAAAACAAACTCCAAGGCACATATACACAATGCACACTTGTTAGGACCCTCAAAGGACTACTTAAGCATATTATCCCAAGTAAAAATCCTATTAAAAAGTGGCATATAGAGAAACTACCTACACTTAAGGGGATCCCTCACCTTACAAACATTCACCCACCACCACTGAGAGGATTGATTGATATCCAAAGAGAGCACGGCCTCATAACCAAGTGTTGGCATATAAGCATATTATCCCAAGTAAAAATCCTATTAAAAAGTGGCATATAGAGAAACTACCTACACTTAAGGGGATCCCTCACCTTACAAACATTCACCCACCACCACTGAGAGGATTGATTGATATCCAAAGAGAGCACGGCCTCATAACCAAGTGTTGGCATATACAACTCCTCAGTTATCTTTTTATCCCAAACTAAAGAGTCCTCCTCTCTCAAACAAATGCAACTAGAAGACAAAACTTAATCAAAACCATCCCATTCAATGGCTTCCAAATTCACCAGGATGAGGTCTACAAGAATAACCAACATCCACTCCATAAACTTGCTCCCTCAACACTCCTTACATCAACTAATGTAAACATTGTAAAACCTCTTATGGAATGCTAGAGTTCCACAAAGAACCTAAATGAATTTTCCCATCCAATCCAAGAGTCCACCCCCAATTTGATACATCTTCCATCATTGAACTTTAAATAAAGCCATCTTCCAACCAGGGGAAGGGCTTGAACCAAAAATATTCCAAATAATAGAGGCATTGATTGGGATTTTCTTGGGTGACGAATCCACTCCAGAATTGTAAGAGGATGAATATATTTTTGAAGTAAAACATCTCTCAATATCCCTTCCCTTGAAATAACCTTCCATGGACTTTTTGCAGCAAGAGCATCTCCCACCTAACTAGAGCCATATTGTCTTTATCGTGCTTATTCCACAATAAATTGATTTTTTTTATGATTTTATGCAATATACCTTTAGGAATGTAAGCAAGAGATTTCCAATAAACAATATTTTTTTCCAAAATTGCTTTGACAAGGGTTAATCTACCTCCTAAAAATAACCATCTTATGTACTAAGAGGTCACTCTACTCTGAATAATGTTATACAACCAGAGCCAATCCTTGAATCTATACTCATTTTTCATTGGATTGAAACCAAGATATTTAAATCCATCTTAAAAATCCTCAACACAAAAAAGAAGGAGAGCTAAAATAGCTCATTCTTATCAAGGAATATAATTATGAAACAATATGCATGATTTATGTTG
>CBVK0101064369.1:0-13771 GCA_900067695.1 Picea abies
TCACTGAAGAGGTCATTTTGGGCACATTACTTGGAGGAACGTCTCAGTGTAATAGCAAACCTAGATAAAAAGTTAAAAAGAGCACACAAAAGAACATGAGGAAGGCCTATGAACACACACAAGGCAAAAGGGGGTTAGAGAACATGTGAAGGAAGCATAACCTATCACTAGAGAAGTAAGCTTGGCCTCTAGGAATTGATCCAAGGCATGAAAGATAAACTTGGGCTACAAAATAAATCTTGTGCTATGAAGCTGCCACCTGAACTATTCAAGCAAAGCATATACAAAATTTAAGTTTTGGCATTTCAAACCTCTCCTCTCCATTACCAACCTGTCCCATGATTAATTTCTTCTTGGCAGCCTAATACACACTCCCCTCCACATTGCAGGTGTCTTTTATGTTGCTGTGAGTGCTACTATGTGTTGTGATTCTTTCATAGTGTGTGTATGAGCAGGGGAATAGAATTTTAGAGAGGAAAGGCCAACTAGGGTTGTGTGATACTGATGTTTATGCCCAATGAAAAGAGGGTGGGTTACAGGTTGCTATCAATCTGTGATTTTCATTTCCCTGCATCTGAGGAGGAATGGAAGCAAAGGACAGCGGTTGAGCAAGTTAATGGGCATCTACAGCATTCTGATCTAGCAAGTAGGTTGGCTAAATATGGCCCTTCGATCAACGAGCAGGTTGGTAGAATATGGGCCTTCAACCAACAAGAAGGCTGGCAAAATGCTTGAACAGTGCATAAGGTAGCAAGCGCCCAACTGTTTTCCATAGCTTTACCTCTGCATGTGCTTAAGTTTAGATTGGCAAGACTATTGTCAATATTCTGTTGTTGAGGATTCAAGGTATAACAGTGAGTAGGTTGGCAATATTATTCTCAAAATTCTGTTGTTGAGGGTTGAAGGTGTTCATGCGTGCGAGAGAGTCCATAGCCCATGTCATTCCATAGCCTCGACTCAAAGGTCGCAATTGCATAGCATTGCATATGGCTAGGAGGAAAATCATTCCCCAGCAGCCATTTGATGCACTACAAATACTATTCAAATAAGTGCTGATATTCATCTGTTTGATGTTAGTTTTTGTTGTGTCCACTTTACTGTAGAAGATATAACACTTGCAAGTCTGCAACTTGTTTGTAAATATATGAGTATATGTGGTGTGCCTATAGCTAGAAACGATGCCTTGAATTCTGTTAAGAATGGCTTCGCTAGCATGTGATTGTTATAGGAAAGCTTCTTCAACTATTCTAGTATCTGTGTATTGTGCTCCAGCAAAATAATTACAAAAATCACACATGCTGTAATTGAGCTCTACATAGTTTAGTATATTCTTGAGATGAGATCTTAAGTAGGATGTGCCCCATTCCCTCTATGAAGTAAAATAGGCGAAAGAGTACACCACATAACCACTCTTCCTTCTTGGCTAAATATGACTACAAGCTAATCTACAGGAAAAGGAAAGGGATAATCTCCAAGTCAAGTATGTCAAAGATATATCCATGTAACCACTCAACCAATTTGATTTTAGTCCTTGCCATTTCCATGGGCTTTTCACTACACAATCACATAGCTGCCACTGGCTTACGACTCGATTGAACTTCACAACTCTTACCGAATGTCAATTCTCCAACCTGAAAACTTGGATCATAGAGAGAACTCCACTAGGCACCTTAAAGCTTTGATGCCACATGATGGTGAGGACAATGTCTTGGCTTTATTACTGGTTGCTGAAACAAAATATGGTTGTCACACAACTATCGTTGATACAAATTACTGGAAGAATTGTAAAGTCACAATACCCACAGCGGATTTAATAAGGCACACCATATACCCTGGGCCCATGTTGTAAGCATACACGTGGCATTCGAGCAATAGGACACAGATTTCTTGGCATGCATGTATACCCTTTAAATCTTCTTTATATTAGCAGCTAGCACAGAACATTATAATACAATGAAATCAACAACAGACATACAACCCAATATAAAATTCAATCATCAAGACCCATATCTCAAAAGGTGCATATAATTCTTTCATCTTGTATATATTTATACTCTCGGATTGTTTGTTTAACAATTTAACATGGACAGATTGCTTGCACCTCAATTATAACAGGGTTACTAAACAACCAACTGATGATGGCATATCACCTACTGCTAAACAAAATGGCAAAGATGTATTACTCCTCTCATCAGCCACCAACCATCTACTTACACCTTTTCGAACCCACCAACACATGTCAATATCAACATCACCGCCCCATATTGATTCGCTCATCAACCTCCTTATCAATGTCACCTAACTTTTTGACATGTCGACCCATGAACTTGGGGATTTGCCATAGTTGTAAGCCTTCAACTCCAACATAAACAACATCATAGGTAGAATTGGTTTGTAATACAGAAATGAATATATCTCCCTCAGAACTTCAAATTGAACATGTGGTTTGTTGGAAGTAAAAAACATAGAAGAAGATTGAAAATCAAGAATCATGCCACTAAGAGCTAGTTACAAATTGAACATTAATCAATGATTGAATTAGCAATGTACTAAATAGATGGCATCGCGTCAAATGTTACATTGACATATGCTTTCTCGTAATACTTGCCCAATCAGAATCGCATGTTCAACAATTCGTGTACCTCCTACCTAGTAGTGCCACATTCGTCCATTCAACTCCAATCTATTAGTAAAAAAGCCCAAAGTCATAACATTTATCACCATATAAAGTGTTATGTTCTAGGTACAAGAAGAAGAAAATAGCTTTTTTTGACACTATATCATTTTGTACTTTGTCAAGGTTTTGTAAACTCTAGCAGGGTATATAATATATTTGAATATATTGTAGCTTGAAAAAAAAATCTACGTTGCTTTGAGGATTAACCAGGACTTTTGGGTCGGGAGAAGAGAAGTGATCGAGCCTTTACTGGAATTTAGAGATATATACCAGTCAATATCGGCCTTGCCATAAATTAACCAGTATAGATTCTCTTTATGCATACAACCTCTCAAGAATCTTCTCTGATGAGGAATCCTCTTTGAAATCTCGGTTGGCTCATCAACAGGATCTTCTGGCCAAAGAGGAGGCCTCCTGGAGGTTAAAAATTCATGCGATTTGGATCGCAGAAGGGGACAACAACACAATTTTTCCATAACTATGCGAACAATCGTAAAAAACGTAACTCGATCTGGGAAATATTTAGTCCTGACAGGGATCGGGCCTGGTCTTTTGATGAAAAGGCGAAGGCTGCTAGGTCACATTTCAGTGCTCTATTTAAAGAGGAGCCTAGGTGCCCTATCCAAGAAATGTTGGAGGTGCTCAGTATTTTCCCTAGGGCTATTTCTGAAGACATGAATGCTTTTTTGGTTGCAGATATATCGGAATCTGAGCTCGAAGCGACCCTTTTCTCTTTAAAGCACGGAAAAATCCCTGGACTGAATAGATTGTCTCATGAATTTTACATTGTTTTCTTTGATCTGGTTAAGGAGGACCTCCTAAAGGTAATTTGAGAATAAAAGAGGAGCGGGAAAGTCCTTAGTGTGCTGACCTCCACTTTCTTAGCAATCATCCCCAAGAAGAAAGAAGCATTGTCTTTCGAAGACTTTTGGCCTATATCCTTTTGTAACATGGTGTATAAACTGATTTCCAAAATTTTGGCTAATCATCTCAAGCCTATTCTTAGCGACACGATCTCAGAAGAACAGTTTGGTTTTCTGTATAAAAGACAAATCCATAACACGATAGCCCTTGCGCAGGAAGCATTGCATTCTATCCACTCCTCCAAGACTCCTTCAGTCCTACTTAAACTAGACCTGTCCAAAGCATATGATAAAGTTAGCTGGACCTTTTTCAGATTAGTCTTAATTCAGCTTGGCATGAATCTGTCCACAGTCAATTGGATTTGGGGATGTGTTAAATCTGCTTCTTTCGCGGTCCTGATAAATGGCTCCCCTTCCAAAAATTTTGGGGCCTCGAGGGGACTTAGGCAGGGATGCCCTCTCTCCCCATTTCTCTTTCTTCTAATCATTTAAGTGTTGATTTTTCTTAGTGTTTTCTCACCCTGCAATTTATCCCAATCATAGGAACCACTTGTCCAAGGTACAAATCTTCATTAAAATTTAACATTAAGTTTTGAGGAAGCTTATGACTCATGCAAGGAGCTAGCGTCTTCTTAAGGGCCTTAAATTCTCCCCCTCCTAAGTTCTTTCTCATCTCCTCTTCGTTGAAGACATCCTCCTGTTTGGTGCAGGTTCAAGGGTAGAATTCCAAGGCCTTAGGCGTATTTTGGAACTCTTCTGCTTAACTACAGACCTGGAGATCAATTGGACTAAGTATTGTGTTCACTATTCCTTTCCTCGGGAAGATATGACACCCCTTTTGGACATTCCTTTACCAATTCCCAAGAAGCATATGAGTGAAGGCTTCAAATACTTGGGTTTTGTTCTAAAACCTAATGCCTATGGGTTCAAAGACTAGTTATGGCTCTAAAACAAAATTGAGGATTGAATTTCTAATTGGGTTAACAGGTGGCTATCAAGGAGGTTGACCCTTCTCAAATCAGTGCTTCAAAGTATTTCAGTATATTGGACGTCCATCGCAAAAGTTCCCAAAGGAATTTTGACGAAAATTCGTAAGAGGTGCTTTCAGTTTCTATGGTCAGGCAGACGGACTCAAGAATGGATCCCTCTTGTTAAATGGTCAACAATAGCCAAGCCTAAGAAGATGGGAGGCTGGGGAGTAAAAAATCCTTATATCTTCAGCCAGGCTTTGACCGAAAAATGTCTCCAGAGGCTGGTTCACAACTCCTTGCTTTGGGGTAGGGTTATGAATACCAAAAACTTGGGTTCCTCTTCTACGAAGGACTAGTTTCGCTCCCCTTGGAAATCAACTAAGAATGCCTCCATTATATGGAGAGATCTAGTGGACTCCTTCCCTCTGGTGGGTAAATGGATTGTTTGGAGAATCAGCAATGGGAGAAAAATCTGTATTGGGGAAGATCCATGGGTCAGAGCAAATGAGGACTACAGGCTCTTGGAGAAGTGAGGACAATTCTAGCTAGCAAAGACATTGTCTCCCTGTGGGATGCTAGAGATCTGGATCTTGTTCTTCCGAGCAGAAGTAGATGGAAAACTGAGAATGACTAGGGTTTAACTGATGATTAAGCCAAGTAATGGCGTCATTTTATTGGGAAACTTTGCTCTAACCATATCCAGCTTGATGAAGAAGAACAAGATACACTGGCTTGGTCTAAGAATCCTCTATCTGGGGACTTTACTGCAAAGCTAGGATATGAAGCTCAATTGGAATCCATCTCTTCTCACTCCTCTCCGTGGTGGTGGGAACGTGTCTGGAAACTACACGGCCCCTTGAAGGCCAAAATTGTCTTATGGTTGGCCCTTAAAAACAAGCTTCTTACATGGGATAATTTGTTGAAACGCGGTTGGTCAAGCCTAGGTAGATGCACTTTGTGCAAAAGCAACTTCGAAATGGCCTACCACCTTTTCGTTTCCAATCTATTTTCTGCCCAGGTGTGGAAAGTATTGCCTTCGAGCTTCAAAACACGATCTCAGTGGAATCGAAGCAGTCTGGAGTTATGTGTTCTGGATTGGTTGAAGGACCCAGTGGTGGAATGTTTTGAATCCTTTCCCTACCTCTTTGTGTATCACATCTGGTGGGCGTGCAACATGTGCATTTTTCAGGATAAACATATCCCTGAGGAGGTAGCGGCTCATCTCGTTAATAAAAACTAGTTGTAATTCAACTGTAACCCCAGAAGGGAGAAATCTTGAGTGCACGTCATGCCACCTTTGGACACCAAGACCCCTTGTGGGTCTTTTGATGGTGTCAGTCAAGGATATCCCCCCAAGTGCGTAGTTGGCATAGTCCTATATGAAAACTCTCACCACTTTTATTATATTCACTATGCCCCTGGCTCTGGTTCCAATTTCAAAGCTGAATTCTCCATTATGTATTCCTTGTTTTTTGCCAACTTCAAAGGCATTAAGCATCTCAAAGTGTTAGGAGACTCTCAAGTGGTTATCAATTGGGCAAATGACAAGGCAAAGGTGGATATATTGTGCTTACAACATTTTTTATCCCAAATATGCAAGTTCATGCAGGATCTCAAGTGGAATTCATTCACACACGTTTACCGAGAGCTCAACCAAAAAGCGGATCAAGAGTCTAAAGATGCATTGGAATGTTGTGTCGGTTCTTTCTCAGTGCAAGAATTCTTGGACGATCGGGTACTGGAGAGTATGGAGCTCCATTTCTAAAAGCAATAGTTTTCTTTCGCCTGCTAGTTTGTGCTCCGTCAATGTTTTAGTGCTCCCCAAAAATGGCAATCCTGAATGTTTTTCTGTTTCATGTATCGACAGTATACGGAAGGCTGTTTAAGATATTTTGAATTTTGAAAATGTACTCACAGGAATGTTGATGACCCTCTTTCGATAAGGTAGCAAACATATGGATTTCAATCGCCAGTAGGGTGGTTTTGACAAGTCTCTGCTAACAGTTTTCATCTATACTCTCTTTGGAATATAAAGATTTTTTTCTCCAGAAAACTAAAAAATAAAACTTTATTGTCATAAAAATTACTAAACCCTGAAACAATTTTCCATCCCCTTGAGATTGTCGAAATGAAATTTTTCATTCAATGAACTATAAGAGACAGTTTCAATCGCCAGTAGGGTGGTTTTGACAAGTCTCTGCTAACAGTTTTCATGTATACTCTCTTTGGAATATAAAGATTTTTTTCTCCAGAAAACTAAAAAATAAAACTTTATTCTCATAAAAATTACTAAACCCTGAAACAATTTTCCATCCCCTTGAGATTGTCGAAATGAAATTTTTCATTCAATGAACTTTTTAAATTTGCTTCTCGATATCTTCCTATGATGAGCCAATCTCATTCTTCATGAAATGCTCCAAAACACTCGGGAATTTTTACCCATTCCCACTTCCATAGCAAGCAATATGAAACATTGCACGTGGATTACCATTGGGATAATAAAAGAGTGGGCTTCTATGATTCTTTCAATTTGAATCTAGAAATAAGTAAGAAATAGAGTCTGGACTAAAGGATAAACTGGGAATCAAAAGGCAACACGCAAGTGGAGAGGAACCCACCCATATTATATGTTGCTCATAATCATTTATAAGATGCCTATGTAAACAGAACCAATTAGTTCCCATAATTGTCATCGGAAACTAATTCAAATCTTGATGAACTTGAAACAGGGAAGCCAAATCTTGTAGAACTAGAGAGGATAACATACATGCAATATATGAAATGGAACAGCTACTCTCTTCATATACAAAGCACAAGATAGACAAGAAAGAGCTTTAATATACTGAACAAGAAATACAAAATACATCTGATATTCTTACAGCCCTTGACAGATATCATACGAATCCGTACTCCTGTAGCTTTTACGGACTGGTCCTGCGCAGGTATAGGTCAGGCTCTACTCGTCTCAGGTTACGATGGCCCTAGCTCGGCCCCTCTCACACAATCTCTGCATACATAATGGCCCTAGCTCGGCCCCTCTCACACAATCTCTGCATACATACAATAAAAGTGGCCCTATCTCGGCCTTTAACTCTCTGCAGATGTGAGCCCGTGCTCCTTACTTATCAACCATAGCTGATACGGGATACACCAGGCCGGGTTAGCTTGTCTCCTCTTCATCATCGAGCTGCTACAGCCGCCATCTTCATGCACTCTACAAGGCTCTAGGTCGACTTACCTTTTACTTCACTTAGGGATGATGTGGGTCCCTATCCACATGAAAACCCAGCCATTAGATCTTTTACTAGATCAATGGCTAGGACTTAATCTCTCATTGAGGCAGCTTACGATTTTCACTTTTTCTTGTGATAAGAAAACTGTTCCTCACTATATACTTAACAATCTTTCCCACTGAGAATGCTATTTGGTGTTATGTAATAATAGATATCGTAATTTTATAAAAAAATTCTTCGCCTTTCTAGTTTTAACCACGAAACAAACAAGGCATGATGGAGATAATGTTGAAAAGAACATTCAATAGATTATAGCAACTCCTTTTGTCGTTTGTTGTCAGTCCATTTTCAATCCCCTACAATTTTAACCTAGAAATGACCTATGGAGTTACTGTAGGATGAAACTCAAGAACGTCCATGCTACCGAGATAGAATTTCCATTATTTGCATGCAAATCAATCTTTAAGAAGACCCAAACTACCAATTGCCGATGTTTAGTTCTATATTCAAAAAGATGGTGTCTGTTGTTGTTATCTCTATGATTTTAGATTTCTTCAAAAATACCAGGAATGCATGAATAGGGCACAAATGTAAGGAAACAAAAGTGAGTTGGGGAATGCAGAACATTGCAAAAATTAAGAATGATAATAAAAGGAATGGAAGATAATAAAATGTGATATCCTGAGAATCTAGGTAGAGTGATCAGTCATCAGTCCTGTTGTATCTAATGATAGTCACAAAAGAACATATTTCAGATTTCCCAAAGGCCACTCATCAGTCCTGTTGTATCTGCTGATAGTCCCAAAAAAACATCGTTCAAATTTCCCAAAGACCACTCATTAGTCCTGTTGTATCTGCTGATAGTCCCAAAAAACATATTTCAGATTTCCCAAAGGCCTCCTATGGTGGGTATCAAACATATTAATAATGATGATAATATCTAATTTAAGGTCACAGCCTAGCCAAGCACCAAATTGACATATGAGACACCCTTGTTTGTGGGGCAAGGGGCCTCCTCCACCTAGCAAATTGACTGCTTAGATTGTGAAGGTTGTTGAGATCATAAGATAGTGGATCTACGGTGAAATCTCCAATAAACCCTAATCCAGCTAAGTGAAAAACACTGCAGAAATGAAACAGCAAATGATGAAAACAAGAGAAATAGCTGTAACACCCAAGCATATGAACAAGTGAAGTGCACTAAAGGAAGATTGTCCTCAGGCATTTATCGTATTATAACTTGAGTGAATGAATTACAGATGAGGAGTGTGCAAGCACACTAGAGGAAGATCATCCTTAGGCCTTTAGGCTTTATCATAGTATAACTAGAGTGAATGAATTACAAATGAGGAGTGTGTGTTATTTATACACCTCCTTTAGGGTTTAAGGCACTAGCCCCAAGAGGGTGACTAGGTTGACCTAATCAAATATAGAAAAATACAATAGAGTGAGTTAATTTCCCGTATGTAGGCTCTATAATGCCACCAATACATCAAAGTAGATTGGCACATGGTCTCAAGTGAATATTAACCATAATCTCAACACCCCCCCCCCCTTAAGCTGAACAAGGGACCACAGAGAAGGCATTACATCCACAAGTCATCACAATATGCATCACAATAGATCATTACAATACCCCCCGATAATGTTGAGATGGGGATCATCAAAATCCATACTACTCATGGAAAAAACCTCCATGATCGTCATTGGGATTGACTGTACTACAAAAATCATTTGGCGAAGCAAACTAGCATTTGTCAAGGAGAGGAAGGCCAACTGAAAAAAAGGCCTACACTGGGGGTGACTAGCCATTGTGGAAGGACTTGCAAGAAAATTGGCAGAATCGAGGAGAGTAACAACAGCAAACTTAGGTAGAGACAAGAACAATGAATGAATAGGATCACCAAATAGTTGTGCATCCAAGTGGAAAGTGTCATCATTGAACTAAGCATCACTAGGCTATACATCTAGGGTGGTGTTGATGTTCGAATCAGTTAAGATCGAAACAACAACCTCACGAAGATATGAATCCCCATGATTCAATTACATTGAATGGGTTGTCTAGTCCACAATCTGGATCTAGATCTCAGCCTTACAAACATTTAAGGCCTACCTACTCTACTCCTATGCAAAGCACGACCTCTTGGCTCAATAGCCTAAAACATTTAATTACATTCATTCAAATTCAATTTGAAAATGAGGGTTGCGCCTCTCTTCAGCCTTGAATGCATCTGCTGACGTGGCTGGCTGGATGACGTGGAGAGATGCTCCTGCATCATAGGTATATTTCTAATGGATCCATTCACTCATCCAACTGATTTTTGGAATGAAATCCAGAGTTAAATAACATGTTGGGGCTTGTACCAAAGAGTCAGGGGCATGTACAAAATGCGTTGAGAAAAAAATGAGCAATATACGCTTGAAATATGATTGCATTGCTTGGAAAACAATGATTTGCAACCATGATTCAATAAAATCAACTCTTGGTTGCTCAAGAATTTTTTTTTCTTTTGTTGGATGAGAAGTTTCATATTTGAAAATATTTTCATCATTCTCCTTGTGTCCAACCACTTCGAATATTCTTGATTCATTGGAAATGTCCTGAAAACATTCTTCCTTTATGTAATGACAATATTGCTCATCATTGTTCTCAAGATTATTCTCTTCCACCAGTTCTTCTTTATGTGATTTTTATTGTGGCTTTTCATCATCCATTTCAAGGATGAAATCTTCTTGTGCATTTAGTGGAGGCTCCTCAATTTCATTCTCAAATTTGTTGCTTGAAAGATCTTCATATGGAGTATATGGAAGGGTGAAATATTCATTGTCTTGCATCCATATGGGACAGGGTGGGTGGGAAAAAATTTCTGAAAATAAAGTTTCTAACACATCCCAATGGGTAATGGTCCCAGGCAACAATGAATGGTACCATATAAGAGCATCCCCACGTAGATTTTGTAAAAATAATTGACATGTAACATTGTTTTCAGTAAGATTGAAAATATCACATGTGATTTTGAATCTAAACAAATATTTCTCTGCATCCTTTGAAGTATTCCCAAAGAGTGTGAAATTGTTTTCAATAGGAACATTAGACATCTTAAAATCTACTTTTGGTAGATTTAGAGGGGTTCTATGAAATCGTAACTCTTCCTTTTAATGCATATTTTGAATCCATTGATAGACTTGGTGAATAAGGTAAAGGAAAATCATGACATGAAAGAAACTCCTAGAGGTGTCATAATATAACGTTGCTTGAGATTCTTGAATCCTTTCAATGGATTTGTTAGGGAATTTGAGAGTTCTTTCAATGGAATCACCCGGGAGTTCATCCTACCGAATCTTTGATTGT
This sequence comes from Picea abies, assembly GCA_900067695.1. NCBI lineage: Eukaryota > Viridiplantae > Streptophyta > Pinopsida > Pinales > Pinaceae > Picea > Picea abies. The sequence goes on from CBVK0101064369.1 coordinate 11,097, forward strand.
TCTTGGCTCTTTTTTAGGTCATCCAAATATTTTTGATTAATATTTTTATAAATCCCATGAATCTAGAACAAGCAACAATCTTTTTGAATTTAATTTTTGAAGATTTGAACCATGGAGACTCTAGTTATTCAATCAAATATGAAAGAAAGCCTCAAATATCTTGAAAATAAATGGCTCCCCAGTATGGTCACCAAAATTGTTGATGTTTGAATCAGTTAAGATCGAAACAACAACCTCACGAAGATATGAATCCCCATGCATTTTTATATAGGTGGTACTCCTCTTTGGCTGAAATATATATCTTTGAATATCTTGGATTAGGGAGAATGCTAGACAACAAACCCCAAATCTTTATTGCTTTATATATGAAATAGTTCTTTAACAACCTGATCTGATCTTTATGTGCAACAAGAAGTCTTTTATCAATAGTTAGATTGAAGGAAGGGTTCAATATCAGAATATCTTTATGCTCAGCATCATATATACAACCCTCTTAATCACATACAAATAATGAATACATCAATATCTTCTCACGAGAAAAAGGAGAGAATAGTTTTGATCATCTCAAATAACTTTAAAAGAGTTTTGCATTTAATACTAAAAGAATTTGATAGGCAAACTCCAAAAATCTCACATTCGGAATTCCCAAGATCTGAGAAATCATTAGGGCAATGCCTCGAAATAGTTCTTTGTAGAGTTTTATTCATAAAAGATATTTAACAATACACAAAATCTATTTAGCAGTCACATACATGTCTATAAATACTCCATGATCATATAAGAAAAGTCTTGGAAAATTACAAGAGAAACACTCAAGAACTCAACCTTATATTCAGTCCAGAAATAGGAACAAAAAGCCTTGAGAAAGTGGTGTAGAAGAATGGAGAAGATGGAGATCTTTGTTTGCTGATCAGAAGCTTGGCTGCATTTGATAGTTGGACCCTTCTATTTTGATCTTCTGCTCCGATAATGCAACCTTTTGTCTCTGTCCCTAACCTCGTTTGATGAGCCCTTTTCTTGCTTTTTAAAAACGATTATTCTAACTTCCTAAGTAGTTAGGGTTTTTTCATCCTTGGAAAAATCACTTTAATTAATGTCTCAATAAAGTCTCTTTAATTAATTTACATCATTGACATCTGCATCTTGAAGTGGGCCTTTTTCGTCTTTCATAAAAGTTTTTTAAATAAACTTTCATTTTTGAAAATTTTAATTAACTGCCTTTTAAAAGAGAGGATTGTAATTTAATTTTTTGGACAAGATATTTAATTTTTCAGTCATGGAAATCATTTCAGATGTGATCTTCATCGTCTTAGCTTTCCAACTTCGATTTCTAGATCTCATGATATGAGATCGTGAAGTCGTGGAACCAGGCAGATTTATCAACACTTCATAAAAATATTGTTGACTATTCTTTCAATTTCAAAGAAAAATATGACCAATTTCAACCCTTGAAACCTATTCCATCATCTTCCTCATCGAATTACTTTCCAATGAGGTAAAGTTTTCCCAAATCCGACTCCCGGATCTCAAGATATGACCGTCGAGACATCAAATCTCAGCAGTCGTCAATCAGTTTTCATGGGGCAATCTGAGCCCTTGATTTCAATTTCCCCCTTTTCTTTAAAAAATCGACTTTTCTTCATAAAATGAATATCCCACATGCATTGGGAGTTTTTGGAACTTTAATGTATATAATGAAAAGTGTATCATGCTTTACATGCTGTCTCTTATACACATCTCTGAGCGTGGGAGTTTTTGGAACTTTAATGTATATAATGAAAAGTGTATCATGCTTTACATGTGAAGCATGAAGAAACTATGGAGACTAGGAGATTCGACCCCTTAGAAAATTAGTTAAATAATTAAATATTTTGACTGCCAAGTCATCCTCCACCTATGCCCAGTCAATGCCCAGTGGTGATGAGTCAGCAATGAGTGAACCTCCACATCATCACAACATGTCATGAGGTTATTCGTTGCCATGTGTCACCAGTAGTTTGTTGCCATGTGTCACCAATAGTTTGTTGGCATGTGTCATCTTCGAATTGGTTAATAGAGTTGCCATGTGATGAATGGTTGGCTGCCAAGTGGAATTATTTCATTGGTTAAGGATATAATGTAAGAAACTTTGGTTAAGAGAGTGAAGAAGTGGACAAGAGGTGAAGGGAGGAAGGTGGGTATGGAGGAGTATGGCGGGTTCGTGAAGGTGAGGGAGGGGAATGGGATGAACCCGTCGTGAGTGAACCCGTGATGATAACGAGGAAGGAAGGAGGGGAGTGGAGAGATAAGGAGAGAGTAGAGAGAGGCAAGTTCGGAGGTGAGGGGGGTGTGGAATATGAATCTGTGGAGGTCTGAACCCAATAAAGGAGAGATAAGGAGGGGTGAGATGAGATGAAAACATAAAATAAACTAAGTGTTAGGAGGTTAAGAGAGGAGAAGGACGTTATGAGAAGAGAAGGATTTTTCAACAAAAACTCTAAGTATGGAGAATGTAAGAGAGGGAAATGGGAGAGTGAATAATTTCGAAAATATTCTAAGTATGGAGAAGAGAGGAGATTCAAGAAAAATTTCAAGTGTGGGAAGAGGGGAAGAGTAGTATAAATAAACTAAGTGTGGAATGATGTGTACCAAGAGATGATCCAAGAAATGAATGGTTCCAAGAGATGAACATGGTT
>CBVK0101064372.1:0-19412 GCA_900067695.1 Picea abies
GTTGTTTTGCAATATCATTCGCAGTCATGCTTGTAGATTTCATCATTTACCATGCTTGATACTGGCATTGTATCTGTTTTGATTCTAGTTACTACTGTTTAGACATTTTTCTTTTTGGTCAATTAGTGATAGGAGTTGCTTTCACACTCCCGTATTTGCACTGGATTATACGACCGAGTTCCTCTGACCTGCTTTTGTGGTCACTTGTTGAATATTAATAAATTCATCTTATCTTCTTTTATCTTATGTGATCCACTGTCAACCTATATTGTCAATCAGAAGGGAAAAATGATTACTTGTGGCAAACTTAGCAGAGAGGCAGAGCTCACTGCCCAAAATTCCAGGGCATGAATTATGACTATGCTGATAGTTTGTGAGAGCTGGTACTAAGTAACAAATTAAAAATTTATTCAATAGGACCGATGATGCCCTATTACAACTCAGAATATTTTATTTAACATGATAGGATGATTAGTATCGAGTGCTGTAGATGACAAAATCTTTAGAATGGAGGAGAATTGTACAGTCCCAACTTCATAGTGATTTGTACAATTAGCATTAAAAGATGATGAGGAATTGCTATGGCAATCTAGCTAGCTGAGTAGATTGGTAATTGGTTATATTTAATATAGGAAAAAATGTAATGAAGAAACCTTTTTCTTTGTACTAGGAACTTACCATGTCTATGAAAGGTGGTAAAATATGAGATAGATACTATTGTATAAATGGGGTTCTGTTACTGACCATGACATGAATATTTTTTGTTTCGGGACCCTCGTGTACTGGAATAATTTGTCTGGGTACTGCTTTTGAATCAATTTCAATGTTCCACCAAGACTCCGGGACGGGGGGATGCGGGGACGGGGGGATGCAAAAGGGGGACGTGTGGGAGTACCCCCAAATTTTAGGGATTTTTGGGAAATGGGGGAGAACCCCAGTCATATACTGGGGGCCCTAACAAGGGTCTTTTGCCATGGCTCTGACTGTTTGGTCCCAGACCAAAATCCCCAGGAGTGCACTGGGGGCCCTAGATCTCAGCTAGGGTCTTTGCCATCCTCCCGGAGAATGGCTCTTGCAACTGCTTTAAATTCAACACAGATTCATCACAATATCCAAAAGCAACAACTTTGAACATATCATTTATGTCTTTAACAATCCATCTGTCTGACCAAAATTCCACCTTTTTATTGATGTGTGTGACATGATAAATAGATAGAAGAATTGGTCCCTTTGGGAACATGAAGAACATCCCTATACTTAGCATCATCAACCACAACAGTGCATCACTAATAGTTACTTGCTCACCTTTATGTTAATCATTGTAGTGGAAGAGCAGGAGCTTGTGCTTCATTATATGTCTAGTTGCCCCATAATTTGTGATCCATTCCCATGAAGAAGTAGAAGACCATAGAGCAGACTGCACAGCTAAATGTGCAGTGTTAGAAGTACCAGTTGTGTCTTCAAAGAGGTCATTATTGCCATTTGCTTGCCTCGCAATAACTTCAATCTTTTGAAATATAGAGAAGACAAGTTTTCAAGAAATATCCCCTCCTTATGGCTATAAGAGCACACCATCCTCTTCTTCGAGGATTTTGGAGTTTCCCATGTAGATTCATAGGTACATGAGGATCGGGTAGCCTTAGAATGGGCTTGATCACGAGGGGGTAGGTCTCCTAAATTCCACAAGGTGGCTTAGTGTTGGATAAGGTTTGAAAAAATATCTTCCAGAGGGGGAGAAATAGCTGCCTTGATAGAGAGAGGAATGTTGTAGAAGATAATATCAAAAATTTTAATGCAAGAGAGATTATTCAGAACAATACTTACATATTCTGAATCAGATTTTTCTGTGCCACCGGATAAGATAATGTCAGTTTTTAGGTTCATAAACCTTACAATGTACTATTCGACAGTAGCAAAGTTAGCCATCTTGAGATTGGAGAGCTCAATTTCAAGTCAACCAACTTGAGTAGTGTTCACTGAGCCAAATTAGGTGTAAAAAGTGTCCCAAATCTGCTTTGCACTTTTTTTATTCTTGGTATGATGGACAAGATCCGGCTCCACATAGAGCAATCAATCCAAGGGCTTCATCCTCTTCAAGCAACCTAGGCCATAGGTGTCTACATCTGGGGAGGGAAAGGGTTTTTGCAAATACATCCATAAACTTTGCTGCAAAGAAGGTCTGCCATTATATTGTAGTTGGCCCCATTAATATGGAAAAAAAAAGACATTTTCTATCCATAAGTGCACAAGATACCAGCACAGCCACAAAAATCTGCAGTATTTTAGCTGAAAAGAGAGAAAAAGGAGGGCACTACCCTAGACAAGGGCACAGATATGCAAGAAACTCCCATTAAATCCACTAAAAAGACCAAAAAATGCCAAAGAATGAAGGCACTGGTAAAAGAAAGGTAAAATCCCTAGAAACCTGTTTGTTGTCTGAAAAAGGAGTGCCAAAACACTAGTTTCAGACCCGAAACAGCCCTAAAACAGTGGTGGAAACCCTAGTTTCAGACCTAAAACAATGCTGGATGGAGAAAAAAAATCCACACTGGCTCTAATACCATGTTGGGCTCATAAGATATGTCAAATCTATGGTGAAATCTCCAATAAACCTTAATCCAGCCAAGCCAAAAATACAGCAGAAATGAAACGGCACTTAAATGAAGGACATGAAAGACCGCTATATTACCCAAGCACATGAACAAGAGAAGTGCACTAAAGGAAGATTGCCCTTAGGCCTTTATCAAATAATAACTTGAGAGAATGAATTACAAATGAGAAGTGTGCCTTAACTGTTAGGCCCACTCAAGCTGTCCCTAAAATAAGGTGAATGATGAACCTTGAGATCTGAAGTTTTGAAATTATAATCTATAGGAATATCACTGATATAAATTTCAGATATTTTCATTGCATTCTACAGATAATGCAGCACACCAATCTATGCCTCAGAATTATAATCGGTTTGCTTGGCATACAATAAAACTCACTCAATGATATAACCAGATGTTTTATCCGCTAAATGCTCAACTTGTGCTTTTGCTTAATGTGATAGAAAAACATAAACTCTTTTCTTATATGTCATAAACAGGACGGAATTTACTGGACAAAATGCTCATTTGTGGCATAAATTTTCATAGAAGAATGACTAATATAAAGAACAAATGTGATGTACAAGACATGAAATTAATCTTATTTTAAAATATTACTGAAACATACTCGATTATCACGCAACTAACCTGACCACCACGGTTGATCCTTTGTGCATTAGGAAATACAAATTTCAGTTCCTGTAATAGAAGAGGACTTAATAAATACCAACCTTGCATTTTAGAGCTCGGCCATAACGTTTAATACTAAAAACAAACATAACTTCAAGTAGAAATTGTAAACCTTTACAAACTGTGTTAGGCGGCTGCTTGGACTACGGGAAGTAGTTAACAGAATTTTTGGATCATTTCCCGCCGCATTTGCATATTCATCATCAATGTGGGTTTTTAATACTGTCACATACATTGCAAAAAGAAAAAGCACTCAGTAGAACAGACTGAGACTGACTGAAAGATATCTATACCAAATTTGTATATATTGCATCAAACATCACACAAAAAATGAGTTAGATCTTATATTGTATCTGTGGAATGACATTTGGTAATACAGTGAAGGGAAAAGGTTGTAAGATGAGCAGTATTCAAGTCACTGGCATGGCTATTGAGTAACTGTTTTATGTAGTTATGTCATTATTGTTCCCTCTCTTCATCCCCACCTGCCCCCACCCTCCAGCCCACCTCGCCACCCCTACACCACCTTCCTCTTTGATAAAGACTATGCAGACTCCTACACACCCGCATTAGGGAGTTGCTCCCCCCCATCTCCCACTTTCGATCACTGGACACCACCACAGCCAAATATGAGATACTTTCCACGGTCCTCGTGGAGGCAGCCTTGATTCCTACCCCCATTCTATTCATCAAAACACCCACAAGCCTAACCCTGGCTCCCGCCCCATGAACCGTTGGTTCAACTATGAAAGCAAATCCCTCCACAAGCAGCTCCGTCTCACCCCCACACATGACCCATCTTCCTCCCCTCACCTTTGCAAGACATTCCGTCAACTCCTTCGCCGTAAAAAGTGAACGTTTCTCTCCTGAAGAAGCCTGGAACTTTGTGAGGCCCTCTGCCACTCCCCAAAAGCCTTCTAGCGTGCTCTTTTCCCTAGACACCACACCACCCTGCCTGACCTTGACCCCCAGGCCATGTTCTCCCATACCACCTCCCTTTATGACATTCCTGGACTGTTGATGTTTTGTAGCTTCGGGCAGGTAATCTCACATGGCCTTGGTGTCGGGCATGTGAGAATCTTCGTTGACACCCACATTGCAGGCTTCTTCCATGCCCTTTTGAGTCATATAAAGGGAGATCATGTGAGAAGATGAAACATAAAGTGAATGTGACATTCATTCTTGGAGAGAAGGTTGCGGTGACCTCAGCCAGCTATGGAGAGGGGCCGAGTAGGCCTCAGTTCTGTTGTTTTGTGATCGTTTTGGGCAGGTAGCCTAGAGAGGAGGGTCAAGTAGGGCCTAGACCCAACCACAGAGAAGAGGACAGCACCAAGGAGCCTAGCCATTGGTCATTCTGCTGTTTCAGAAGTGTTTGGAAAGGTGTCTAGGGTAGCTGCAAGTGTTCTGGGCAGCAAGGAAAGGCAGCCACCTACTCTTTGGTGGCTCGGCCTGTTGAGAGAGGCAGACGCAGGCCTAAGACAGGCTCGGCCTGCTAGAAGAAGTTGGCTGCAGGTGTTCTGGGAAAGAAGGAACGCGGCTGCAGGTCTTTGGGAGGCTCAGCCTAGTGGAGAAGGGTTGCTGCAGGTGCCTTGGAGGCTCGGTCTGCAGGACAAGGGTTGTCACAGGTGGACAGCAGACCTGTCATACTAGCAGCAGCTCTTGAGGGTTGGTACAGCAGTCTAGGGGAAGATTCTGGGGCAGCTTCTGAGGCTATAACAGTCAGCCTTGACACAGCAAGTGTGGGGCAGCCTTTGTGAACTAGAACAACAATTCTAGTGGGCTAGAACAGCAAGTTTGGTGGGCCAGAACAGCAGTCCTTTGGGGCAGTTTTGGGACAGCCATTGAGGGCTGTCACAGTCAGACCAGCAGCAGAGAAAAGGGCCTATGTGAAGATACCATAGAACAGGTGCTAGTTGGAGAGGCAGTGGAGGGTTTGGAAGGGCAGTAGATGCCCTAACCCTCAGCCTCAGTTCAGCAGCAAGTTCAGCAGCAAGGAAACCAGGAGGGTTTCATCAGCAGTGAGTAAGGGTTTTCTGAGTTTATGATTTCCCTTGTTTTGGCATCTTTTCTGTGTAAGTAAATTGGACCATTTTCCCTGGTACAGGAGGCCATTGTTCTGGGTTTAAGAACAAGTGATTTGGGCATTAAATTCCGGTGTACTTGTGTATGATTCAATTGTTGGTTTTATTTTTCCGCTGTGCTAAGTTGTTAGGCATCTCAGTATGTTTATGTTCACAGTTCAGAATGTGTGATTTCTGTATGTGTTGTGGAGAACCTAGACTAAACCTGAGGTGTGTGTGCACCGAATCTGGGTGCACTTCGAAATCTAACATGGACAACCCCCCACCTGTATCTCCTCCTCCCCCTCCTTATGCCACCTCTTCTCTGAGAGAGACATTAGGAGAGCAGTCACAGCTATGAGTACCAACAGAGCAGCAGATGAGGAATGTCTTCAGGCTGAATTCCTTAAACATGGTGTCCTAACATGGACAACCCCCACCTGAATCTCCTCCTCCTCCCCCTCCTTATGCCACCTCTTCTCTGAGCAAGACATTAGGAGAGCAGTCACATCTATGAGTACAAACAGAGCAGCAGATGAGGAATGTCTTCAGGCTGAATTCCTTAAACATGGTGCCCGGTCTCTTGAGTCTTATATTGTTGATTTATTTAACCAGGTGGTATGTCCAGGGTTTCTCCCCTCTTGGACATGACAGATTATTCATTTGATCCACAAATCGGGGAGTAGTTCCGATCCAAACAACTATACGAATATAATGGTGGGTCACACATCCTCCAAGCTTTATGCCACAGTCTTACACCAATGGCTCTCTGAGGAGCTGGAGAAGCGTCATCTTAGAGCAAGAGGGCAAGCAAGTTTCCGCCCAGACTACCAAATGACTGATCACATCTTCACACTATGAGCCATTATTGAGGAGGCTCGTCATCGCTCTTTGAAAGTTTACAGTTGCGCTTTCTAGACTTTCAGAAAGCATTTGACACAGTTCCAAGGGAGGCATTGTTCCAGAGACTTCGCAACATTGGCATATCCGAGACCCTCCTGCTAGCCATCATGAGGCTATACGAGTCATTTTCGGGACACCTCAGGATGGCACACGACCTCTCTGACTTCATTCAGAGTACCATCGGGGTAAACAAGGGCGCCCCTCTCGCCCACCCTCTTCAGGATTTATATTGATGAGCTGGAGTCCTTCCTCCATGAGCATATTCAGGAGGGGCTACATCAAGTGTTGATTTCCTTGCTCTTATTCGTTGATGACTTGGTCTTGTTGGCTTCTACTCCCAAAGGCTTGCAGAGACAGATCAATGCACTAGCCAACTTCTGTGACCTTCGACAACTAACGCTCAACTTGGGTAAAACCAATGTTTTGATCTTCGACGCATTGAAGAGCTCTCTTACAAACTTACATTTCTACTACCGAAGAGCAGAGATTGAGATCACCACTACCTACACTTACCTGGGAGTACAGTTCACGGGGCCCTGTTATGGTATGTCGTAGGCCCTTCAGCCTCGGCTCAATAAAAAGTACAGTTCCCTAGCCCTCATCAAGAGGCAGTGCTTCCTAGGTTAGTTTAAAGATATCTTGTCTAAAATCTACCTCATGAGGCAATTATCAGACCCACGGTTATCTATGGCTCCAAGATTTGGGTACCGAGCTTGTTATAGACAAATTGGGCCAAGTTAGAGAGAGTCTAGACCCTACTTCTCAAGTGTATCATCTGCTACAAATGGACAGTTCTGCAGCCCATTATTCAGGCAAAGTTCAGTGTCCATTGATTTAGCCTCGAGGTCATTTTCCATTTGGTATCTTTCCTTCATAGAGTCAAATCTTTCAGAGACACTACCATCAGGAGAGAGTGATACCCCTATCTCATTCTCTGCTCTTCGAAGGCTCTTGCTTCAAATTCCCCCTCGGGCCGTGCACTTGGTTGGTTCTGAAAGTTGTCTCGGCTTCTAGAGCGCCTTCCCCCTTTCAATTCCCCCCTTGTTGCATTGCACCATCTCTTGTTGACTAGACAAGTATTGAATTAGGCCATCGGAGAGGACATCTACAGACTTTACATCCAAGTCACTTGGATCTCACCTCCGACGAGCCTGAGCCCAAAGATGTCCTTCTATATAGAGCACTTTTTGGAGCTGTGGAATGGCATCCTCGTCCGCCCCCATTATACAGGAAAGCAATGGATGCACTTACTCAGGATCCCTTTGCGACAACTCTGAGTCGGCGCTCATCGACTCTGAATTGAGACGAACCACCATATACCACGGTCTGACAACATCTGCCAGTTATACCACTTACAGAAGCTAGAGACAGATATGCACCTCATCTTTAGATGCCCTATATACTATGAGATTAGAGGATGCTACCAATGCCTCTATAGGGACTCGGGGGGCTCCCTCTCTACTTTTTTCTAGTATCAAGACCAAATATGCCTAGACCTCTTCATCGAGGAGATCTTCGGCCGTAGATCTCAGTTCTTGCACAACATACCCCGCCTTGGGATGACCAGGACGATCACTTCATACTTTCATGTTGATCCATCCTATCATAGCAGCAAGCAGCTTGCAGAGTCCCAGAGTGCACTAGACAGTAGATTGGTGAGACCTCAGGTTTCTTCTCGACCTCCCCCTCTGAGAGACAGATCATTATCATCAAGACCAGTTGGAAGGTGCCAAACTATACACCAGTCCATACACACTCAAAGAGTTAGAGAGATTAGCTCCAAACAGATCCAATGCATAGCACCTCCCGTCCGTCAGACTACCTCCCAGATTCAGAGGAGATGTAAGAGATCTATCCAGAGTTTCTTTCCTTCGGCCTCAAATGCCAGGAGTATCCCCCACTCCTACATCCCCCCAGGATCATACAATCGGACCCCACGATTGTTTCTGAGGACTCCGACAGCAAGACAATGCCCAATTTGCCCCCTTCACCCTCGACCATCGGATCCAAGAGACCTTGATAGCCCCATCGTTAGACCTCTCTTGGACATACTCACTCACTTATATTTTGGAACACCGTACTTTTGTCACGGTCATTTACATTCTGAGACCGTAATATTGTATGTTTCTTTTGTTTGTTTCTTTCTTTATGCTATTTTCAACATTTTCTAGGAGCTGCGCTTGCACTCCCACATTGTACTCATACTTGTTGTGGCCTACAGTCCCATTGACCTACTTTTGTGGTCATTCGTTGGACATTAATAAAATTATCTTATCTTATCTTATCTTATCTTATAAATTCCTGGTTACGTAAATTCACCAGCTTATTAGATAGCATTAAAATCTGCAAATGGACTGATGTTGCAGGAACTGTACCCCATAGTTGGCAACTACCAGGTCACATTCGAAACCATTAAAAAAGGCTTCTTCTGTAGACATTAAGAAGAAAAGAAAATTGAGACTGGACTTATCTTGTCCAATTTTTCCAGGCTTTTGTAGCCTTTTCATACTATGACAGTGAGAAATCACTTTGATGCCTTTCAAGATTTCACGACGATTGAACATAAAATCCTTCTGGAGAATTATTTAGCCAAGCAACAGAAGCAAGTTGCCTTCTAACATGCTACCAATGATTAAACATTGAGATAGATGTTATTTGAACCAGACAGTATGCACACAACGAGATGAGGGATTTTTATATTGGGAAGAGATTCATTCTCTGTCTAGCAAACAATTATTGTTTAGCAGGAAGAGATGTGACGCCAATAAAAAATGAAAATCAATTAAATCCCTTGAAGCTCAACGAAAAAATGTCGTTATAAGTTTACATAACAATTGATGTCAATCGTCAAAACAGTGTTCGTGAATTCAATTATGTCAAGTCACACAACTTGCTTGCAGGACAGCAATTTGGCTGTCAGTTTACCTGTAGAAGTGTGCTCGACCACAGAAATTGCCTTTGTATTGTGAAAGACCACATTCCCAGCGGAATTGAAAGTCTATCCCAGAATGCACGGATTAGTCACTTATCAGAACAACGTTCACTTAAAAACCCTAACAAAATTATGAAGAGCGTATAGGAAGCGATGGCAAAAATCCAGCAGATACAAATTAATCCTAACATAAAAAATATCCGGGTTATCACTTGGGGTTTCTAGGGCATAACATCAAAAATAAATCAAAAGCCTTTGCCTCTATCACCTGGGGTTTCTCGGGTTTAACATGGCTACATTTACTATCTTCCATGGAAAAAGGAAGAAAGCAAAAAAGCGTCACAAATACCTGCTGTTTGATCGTCTTCGAGGTCAATTTCCTTGCGCAAATCTTCTTCCTCGTTCCTGAGTTCAGTAGGTACGGGCTTCCCTTCTGTACACAAATAATTACAAACAAATTCAAAGCAAGCCCCCTCAGGGAAACGCTTAATAGAATTCTCTGAGGACTTACATTTTGCGAAAACAGGAAGAAGAAGAAGTCACCTTCCAATGCTTGTCTAATTTTACGTTTTTTCTCATATAGCAAGCGTTCCTTTCCCTCCAAGCTCTTGCGGTACAGATATTCACGTCTCAACCGAACGTTTCTGCGTAGCATTTTTTACGGATTTCTTCTTCTGCGTTTCCAAATACTTTTTCCGGTTTAACTTTTGTTAGCTGTCGTATTGTTCAATGGTGAATTTTTCCATCCATAAACTGGTAAACCCTTGAATCTATGCGTGCTCCTGCCACTGTCGCGTCTATGATTCTAGGGTTTAAACACTGAGTTGGAGGTGGAGTGGGTTCGTGCGCTAGTGGGTGGTGAGTTCGATATTTTGGACGCTGTAAGATGTTCTAATTTATGAATCGTATTAGGTACTCTCACGCTGCGTTCATAAAAATATACAATAAACTTCCATTTCAATTTTATCTTAATGAACGAAATTTCTCATGGTTTCGGTGTAATATGCTTTATGCGACGTTTCGTTCGCAATTTGACGTCGAGGACAAAGTTCGTCAAACAAGCAAGGGAAGTTGCATGTTTGCTCATCTTCCTCTATATGTCTTATGTACAAGTGGGGTGCATAATGTTGAATGTATTAAGAGTTTTTTTTTGTAAGTGGGAAAATCTATAATAACTGCTATCCGCGAATGCAGGTTGACTCATCACCATTATTTAAGAAAAACCACACCACCTGAAATAACTCGTTGGTGGTTCGTAAGGGGGTGGGCTTTCACTCCTGCCAAATGTCTCTGGGTCTTGGGTCGTTAATATGTTTCCTTATGTCCGAAGAAGACGAGCTCTTAGCCAAGCAGAAGCAGTTTTAAGCCATACTCCAGGGCCAATTAAGAGTTATTTTATTAGAGTAGCATATTTCTTTATTGGGATTTCATTCCACATTATTTTTAAACATTGAATTTTTATGTTCAATTAAAATGGTTTTGTCTAATTTGAATGTTTTTTAAAGCGATTTTGGAGAGGAGATCATCAATGTTGACGTGGAGCAAATTGCTCAACTTTTAGATTTTAAGAGTTTGGCAACAAGCTACCCATGATTTTCTCCTTATATGCATGTTACTTTTTATGGTTTTCCCTTGTTGGCATTGAATTATAATGTATACAATTGTACAATATAGTGTTGTCATGTAACTTACTACGAATGATGTCACGCTCGCTTTTCAAAAATCAATGCTTCATCGCCAATATTTAATTCCTTTGCAAAAGGCTCAGTGGATAGAGTGGATCGACAAGTTAAAATATTGGAGTCTCAAGGTTAAGGAGGATGAGTTAAGTTATTATGGGTATAGTAATGAGAGCCATGGTGGTATTATAGGAGGCGTCTTTGCAAATGTCGTCTTCTTTTCATTTGATATGTCCATTGTTTTTATAATGTTACTATTTTTTCTATTTTTAGCTTTGTTGCCTACAAAGATGAGAGAGTGCATGTGCATCCACATTTACCAAGGCGATATCTAGGTCGAAAACACTTGTTGGGAACTCCTCTCTCTTCAACTTAGCATTCAAATACTACAAATGCTTTTACTTATGTTGTTTGTCTTGCCCAGGGTTTTTCTTAGATTTGATCGTGTTGATTTATTACACTAGGGTTTTTCTTGGATTTGGCTATGTTGATTTATTATGATTTATTACACTAGGGTTTTTCTTGGATTTGGCTATGTTGATTTATTAGGCTATGGTTTATGCTTGCAACTGTCTTTTCCTCATATATGGTCGATGTTATGAATTTTTAGTGAAAATGTGTTTTAAATACATTTTGTTGTGAGGTTAAGAGCTAAGAAATGTATGTTTACTTTGTTTTTAGTGGAATTTTAAGTGTTTTTCTACTAATCTGACTCTATATTCCTCTTCTACACAAAAAAATGGTATGTTTGTGTGAAGATACTTGTTAGAGCACATTGTTTTTGCTTTTTGGGTTGAATCTTGTTTATGATATATTGTATTAGTGTTCATAAGTTGTTAAAGTTGGCATTGATATGCCCATTTGACATATATTGCATGCACTAAGGATTTTGTTCTTACTAGCTTTATATTTTCTCAATATGGTCCAATTCGATAGTCAAATGTCTAATGACAACACCATCGAGGGTAAAAATGTGGCCTTCAATGCCATAGCGATGAAACTAGATCCAAAAACTATGTTTTTGCTTTATGGGTATGGAACTGACCATTACAAACTATGTGTGCATTGGTACTAACCATCAATGTTTCCACCCATAGTTATTTATTAACAAGAAAGATGATGTTAGACTAATTTATATCACAACCACACCAATGATATGGACCTTTAACAAATTATGGTGATTGTGTGACTTGAGACACATCAATTAACCATTGGTAGTAAATGATTTCCTCAATGAAGAATCATATCTCGTTGGTGTTTGAATTGTACAAATCACCTTCTTCACAAGTTCTAAGTCATACTTAGACAATATACATAGTGCATTAGGATAATGTTTTTGCCCATTTACATTACTTGTTTCTTTCTCCCGTAGATATATCTTCGTTGTTGATAAAACCATATCTCTTATATGTGTGTTTATATATTTTTCAATGAAAGTGATATGCTTCTAAATAAAATCTCATGCACTCTTGAAATTATGCATTGGGTCAAATAAATGTGTCAATTCAAGTGTTTTCCAATAAGGAGATTGACATAGAAACTAGAAGCCTTATTCATACATTTTGTCATGCAATCCCGAGGAATTATGATGTCATCTAGATCATGGAGAGTGGGAATGTCATCTTTCAAGCCCTCCTCGCAAACCTCGTCCATGCAAAATAGAATTTTTTTTCACCAACTTGTTGGTGTTGTGTTATGAGAAGGTGATCTTACCATGACATGTTTATTAAAATTCTCTTCATTGATGAAATTATAGTCTCTCTTATAAAAACATCATATGTCCCTCATAGAAACACTTATAAAAAAATTTAAATACCTTGAACAAATTTCCTTGCCATATTGTGGACAACCGAATAATCATTTTGTCTTGATCTTTAACATACCCTGAGGTCTCAATGGCCATGAATTATCCAATCAATTCCACCATACATCTTAAATCACCTTTTAGGTATACGGCATGGAACAACATACACCTGAATGCCATTTCACACTCACCACATATCCTTTGTCAACGATTCCAAACAAACACCCATGCATTTAACTTATTGTTTTCTAGCGATGATAAGAAACAACACCAAATGTTCTTTTTACACAACCATCCAATTAGGGATATTATAACTTATTAGTGGAAAGAGCCAAATTGTATACTATGTTGATTGGAAAGAGAATGGGTCCACTTCATCCATCACTAAGCCAAGTCTTAATCTTCGACACCCATGTTTAGTTTTTTTAGGACATGTATTATATATGTGCTTCTTTGCCTCATAATCAACATAAATACACAACACTCCTAGACCACTTGCATTCTTTGCATGTTAATCCATGTGTTCAGTGAAATATTTGCAACAAAACATGCATTCCAGTCTTAGAATTATGGGCAAGTATCGTAACACTCTCCATGGAACATTTGAACCCTTTACATAAAAGTAACAATGACTTCTAAAACATGTTGGACACATAGATTCATCTTTATATCATCCTTTGTATAGAATACAACCTTCTTACATGCATGATATACTTTGTTTTCAACACCCAAATGACTTAACAGTTTCCTTGCATCTTTAAATGTAAGATGATGTACATTATACGATAGCAATAACTTATCCCACATAAAGTTGTAAAGTATTAACCTAGTTAATTGTACCAATTGATACAACTAGTTGGATCTAACAAAGTTGGAAAACCAAAACACGTCATATTATAATATACATCAAAATATATACCTTGATAAATATGTAAAACCCATCTTTAACCATCCATGTTTTACTTTTAAATGGTAAATCATCCCAACAATAATGAATTTAGAACACTTTGTTTCATTGAGCACTAAGAAAATAGGTGTTTTTGCATGGTGTATCAAATACTACGATGCAATGCCTTGGTATGGTACACTTCCATCCATATGTTCATCACCTAAATGGATATGTTTACTTTCACAAGCATTATGAAACATTTGGTTTACAACGTCTCTGTTGTAGGAGCTCATCTTCACTATTCATATTCACATTGTCAAACTTCACTCATGTCTACCATCATCACTTGACTCATTACAATCAAACACATTTGGATTTGAATTAAGAAGTAATGTTGAGAAATGATGTATTTAAATATACGTTATGCTATATTTTTATGAAAGATTGTGCATATGCATCCCTCAATCAAACACATTTGGATTTGAATTAAGAAGTAATGTTGCAAGAATGATGTATTTAAATATACGTTATACTATTGGAATCAAGAGCACACGATCTCAGTTGCAGTGAGGGTAGGTCACACGCGAACCTGGTGCATTCTTTGTTTCAGGAGCTATCCTCTGCAGCCGTGGCCTCAGGAGGGGGCCCATAGGCCCCTCCCACCCTTCCCCCTGAGATTACGGCCTTCAGGAAGCTGGTAGCGGCCAGTGGCAAATGCCCAACAACAGGAATACAACATAAATTTGTTAAAAAAATGAACAGCATCCCTTCAGTTGACCTTCCAATCGAAGAACCATGCAGATCTGCCTTAAACTTAGCCAAACGAGGACTCATTGGACAATTCACTAGCCTTTGGTCGTCCCCCAAAACAGTGGAAACGTGGGTACAGAGGAACTGGAGTCCTCTAGTTACTGAAGGAATCAGAAGTCATCTTGTAGGAAGGGGATTCATATATATATATATATATATATATATATATATATATATAATATAATATGAAAACGTGAAAACCAAAACTAAAAAGACCAACAAGATAGTAATACAAGTTATTACTCAAAAACATATAAAAAATTTTTATCATTATTTTGTATATATATATATTTTTATTACATCCATCACTATATGAAAAATTCATTATTATTATATTATAGTAATACATGTTATTACTCAAAAACATATAAATTTTTTTTTATCATTATTTTGTATATATATTTTTTAATACAATCATTATTATATGAAAAATTCATTATTATTATTATATATAATTTTTCTTACATTCATGAAAATATGAAAAATGGGAAAATAATTTTTTTTAATTTAATAAATTTAATAATCAATAATTCATTGGGAATCAAAGTAGACAACGAAATTGACCTCCCTATATTCCATATTTAACATCAACGTTATGGTGATACATACCAAACACTTTAATATCTCTTTTTATCTCATATTTATTATCTTATTTAACTTCAACGCTATGGTGATACATACCAAACACTTTAATACCTCTTTTTATCTCATATTTATTATCTACACTATTTATGTATTTTTTTTTTACATTAGCATTATTTATGTATTTTTCCGTACATCCATAAAAATGTGGAAAACCATATGAATGTGGAAATATATTTATCATGTCTTTTCATTGACACGAGGAATCTTGTGAGTCATGAGTCATACACAAGCTAAACTAGGTGGGCACTAGAAACACTAATCTTCCATGAGAAACATGGACACCTAAAGTTTTATTACTCCATGTGGGATACTTGGAATATAAACTTTTCGAAAAACAATAACGACGTGGAACATGCAATAACCTATAAATAGCATTACCTAGTTTTCTTATGGATATGTGGAATAAATTAGGTCGAATATGTACCATGGAGAGTGATGATCTTTTTATGGACCACAATCAATAATTTTAAAGTGAGATATTGAATAAATTATGTCGAATATGTAACATGGGGAGCGTCAAGTTATTTATGGCATATTCCGTTATTTTAAGAATTTAATTTTTAGTGAATTTATTTATACTTGGTAAGATAAATTTTATTTATTTTTATTATCTTTGTGATATTGATATTAAGAAAGTTAAAAGATGAAAAATATTTTCTCTTAAAATGTTTAGAGTATATTATTACATCTCAATTTTAAAAGTTGTCACACTAGTATTTTATAGTCTTTGTATAGTCTTTTAATTGGGAAAAATTATGGTGATCTTGCAAGTCTCCATTTAATGCTTTCAAGAACATAAATACAATTCTTAATCCCTTAGTTTTCAACATTTTTTCTGAAATTTTAACAATTTATAATTTTTTAGATGAATCAAAATATTTAAAAATAAAATTTTATAATCAAATTTCCATAAAATCTTTACTAAATTTTAAAAAATATAAATAAAAAAGATAAATTTTACCTTATTTTTAAGGTTAAAAAATATAATTTAAATAATAAATTATTATAAATTCAAATACTCAAATATGTATACTTCCATGCCATTAAATAACATAAATAGTAATTATTCTAAAATCATTGTTTGGAAAATGCTATTAAATGCATAATTTCCTAAGAAACTTGTTAGGAAAATGATAATAAATTAATTATTATAAGATAGGTAAAAAATCAAAATAGAAAATTAACTTAGTTTTTCCAACACTTCTGCAACTCGTAAAAATTCAAATATATATACTTCCATGCCACTAAAATAACATAAATAAATAGTGACTAATCTAAAATCATGGTTTGGAAAATGTTATTAAATGCATAATTTCTTAAGAAATTTATTAGGAAAATGATATTAAATTAATTATTATAAGATAGGTCAAAAATCAAAATAGAAAAAAAAAGTGTTAAAATCTCTTGAAAGGTCATTTTCTTGGGTCTAATGCGTGTGCAGTGAGGTTAGGTCGCACGCGTCTTAGTGTGTTTTCTGTTTCAGGAGCTAGCCCCTGTAGCCATGGCCTCAGGAGGGGCCCAAAGGCCCCTCCCCCCCTTCCCCTTGAGATTACAGCCTTCAGGAAGCTGGTAAAAGCCAGGGGAAAACACCGAGCGACAAGAATACAATAGAAATTTGTCAAAAAACTGGACAACATCCCTTCAGTTGACCTTCCAGATGAATAACCTTGTAGATCTGCCTTAAACTTAACTGATCAGGGACTCATTGGACAATTCACTAGCCTTTGTCCATCCCCCAAAACAGTGGAAACGTGGGTACAGAGGAACTAACGTCCTCTAGTTACTGAAGGAATCATAAGTCATCTTGTAGAAAGGGGATTCTTCACATTCGTTTTTGGCAACGCATAAGACATAAATCTAATCTTTAGGAACATACCATATTTTATGGGTCCCCGGGGTTTGTACTTGAACAAATGGATGCCTGATTTCGACCTGACACAAGAAGTGCCATCGACAGTACCAGTCTGGGTGTGCCTCCCCCATCTGCCTCTACACTGCTGGAACCTGAAGTCTCTAGAATCCATTGGTAATGCCCTCGGGGAATATATTGACAGAGTAGAGAGGAAGGACCAGTACTCTTGTGCAAGAATATGCACCAAGGTAGACCTTGAAGTTGGGCTCTCGGAAGCCATTCAATTAAAGGTTGCAGACTGGTCTTATATCCAAGAACTGGACTATGAACAACTCCCATTTGAATGTAGACATTGTCACGGATATGGACACTTTGCACGACATTGCAAAAAGAAGGTTGAGGAAGGTGGGGAGAATCCGATAGGAGAACAATGGACACTGGTTCAGAAAGAAGGCCCTCCAAAGCAAAACAGTAGAATCAAAGGGAAAGGGGTGTCATTAGGGAAAGATACTCCCAACATAGAAAAGGTCCAAGGGGAAGGGAGTACAGCCCCTTCAAAATCAAAAGCTTCTAAAAACCCATTTGAAATTCTCAACTCAGCTCCAGAAACTGTAGCTCCAACGGTAGAGGAAGCAGAGCAGTAGATCTTCCCCCTTGAAAATGAGAAAGTCAACGCAGAGGCATCCCAATCTGGTTCTCCATTGGGAACCTCCTCCCCACCCTCATATACATAAATGACAAAAAAGAAATTATCAGAAAATTCCGAATCCTCGGAGGAAGAAACTTTCGAGAGACCCTTGAAAAGAGTAGGAAGGAAATATCATAAGGAAGCTAGAGAAGAAGAAGTGGAGAGGCAAAAAACACAAGGAAACCAACCCACTATTGAAATGTCCATCGAGAGAAATAGCATAACCAGCCCCCCCAAAGGAGGCCTTATCCACCCCAACCCCAGTAAATAATGCGTGTAGTCTCTTGGCACTGCAGAGGTTTGGGGAACCCATCGAAAGCCGAAGCAGTCAAAGACCTCTTGAAAAATGAATCTCCCAAAATCCTCATGTTGCAAGAGACAAAAATTGAAGGGGAAACCTTCTTAGAAATCAACAAACTGAAATGGAAGAAAAATGCAAGGAAAGCCATGAGCGCAAGGGTCTCCTCAAGCAGTCCCGCAACTCTGTGGTCGGAGGATAAGTTCCATCTTGAAATCTCCTTCGAGACTCAACATTGGATTTTCACCAAACTCGAGCACTACTTAAGTAAGATTACCTTCTCACTCTTCAATCTTTATGTTTCTGTCCTTTATGCTGAAAAGAAAGAATGTTGGTAAACTATATCAGATTTTTTAGAAAATCGACTCCATTCGAACATCATTTTAGCTGGAGACCTCAACTTAGTTTTTGAACCAAAAAAAAAGAGAGGGGGCAACAGTGGTAGGGACCAAATGATACCTTTTGTTGAGGAGCTAGCTCACCGGTGGGATCTCCTAGAATTCAAGCCCATGAAAGGTCTCTATACTTGGACAAATAATAGACTTGGAGTGGACCACATCTCAGCTCGTTTGGATCATTTGCTAGTCTAGAGCTCGCTCCTGGTGGAAAAGAGGACAATCTCATCCAAAATCCTCCCTAAATTCACATCGGATCACAAGCCCATTCTCCTTCAACTGGAAGAGGAAGAAAACCTAGGCACAATACCTTTCCGATATAGCCCACTTTGGACAGAAAAGGAAGACTTCTTGGAAACTGTTAACTCGGCTTGGTCCATTCCAGTAACAGGGTCTCCCAACTATGTGTGGGAACATAAAATAAAGGCAACAAAGCATGCCTTAAAAGATTGGATTAAAAAGCCAAATAACAGCCCCTCAAGTCACAAAAGAGAGATTGTTCAACAGTTATCAAACCTGCAAATGGAAACGGAGAACGAGGATATTACCAATCAAGATTTAGAGAAGGAACAAGCTGCCCAATTCAATTCCTTTCATGCTTTCGGTCAAGAAGAAGAGTATTGGAGGCTTAAATCTCGTAGCTTGTGGCTAAGAAATGGATATCGTAATACCTCTTTCTTCCACCGGCAATACAGAGCCCGAATCTCTAGAAACCATATTTATGAAATTGCCTATGCAAATGGGTCAATTTGCAAAGGTTTAGCACAACTTAAAGAGGCAACATAAATTCATTTCCAGAACCTTTATAAAGAAGATGGAGCTGATTGTGAGGAGGCCACCACAGACTTTCTCTCACACATCCCTTCTCTGGTGAGCAAGGAAGACAACTTAGCCCTCATGAAGCCTTTTACAGAGGAAGAAATCTGCAATGTTATTTGGTCTATGGAGCCTGACAAAGCCAAAGGTCCAAATGGATTTTCAATCAATTTATATAGAAATTGTTGGGAAATAATCAAGATTGATTTGCTAAGAATGATAAAAGCATTCTAGCAACAAGCCAAAGTTGGAGGTAGTGTTAACTCCACATTTCTAGCTTTAATCCCCAAAGAAGCGGATTTGGGTGCCTTCGACCGATTCAGGCCTATCTCTCTGTGCAACACTTCTTACAAAATCCTCTTA
>CBVK0101064385.1:0-15912 GCA_900067695.1 Picea abies
AAACCACAAGACTAGGGGTCAACAACCCTAATCTTGCCCCTTTTACAAAGTAACATTAAACAATTCACTTTAATTTCACTTTTGCACAAAGAAAAAGGCCTAGTTATATGGACGTTGTTATCACCTATTATGTTCTACAAAGTTTTATCTCTCATCCTTTATTTTCTTCATTTAATTTTTTTTTGTATAAATTATAAATCCTCATCATTAGGATTGTTAAAGGTTTAAAATCTTTATCCTGGGGGTCAAAATAATGTTATATGGAAAGGAATGAGAGATACTTAGTCTTGTAAAAGGGGATAGGAGGAATTATGCACATGTTTGTATGACTATCTCATGGCATCATTAGTTTTAAATCTTTCCATTATAGTCATATGTCATGTCATAATTTATTTCTCATGATTACCAAAAGTTCGATAACGACTTTCAAGTCTTTTCAATTCAAAATATGCTAAAGGACAATTTATGCAGGGCATTGCATGAAATTCCACTTGTCCCTATTTTTCGTCATCACGAATATTGTTGGAGGAGTTTGAAGATGTGGATTGTCCTAACTAGAAGAATGAAAGACTCAAGGTGGTTATCAAGTACCCAGTCAATATCATAGCATGCAAAGGTGGCAATACTTTCACTTGTTTGTACCCGTTACCCAAAATGTCACGCGAATGGTTTTTTTTTTAAACAGTTCTTTAAACATGGAGTTTTATTTGTCTCTCTAAGTTTCAGATTGCAGTTGGTCAATTTAAATCTCCTCCATATACCCAACAAATCTCGTATCTATCTCCACATAGCAGGCATATCCCACTCCTACAACAAGGAATCTAGTCTTTTGGTTGTGACAATAAACATGGGTAAAAGTGGACATGTAAACGGAAAGGAACCTAAAGGGACATGAGATTATGGAGGCATACAAAAACAACAGACATATCTTCGACCATGATGGTTGGTATATGTTTTGCGCCAAATTGCTAATCTGATTATGCAAGTTACATAGGAGTCAATAGAATTAGCCTGTAATCTCCTTATTGATGGTGAAAAATAGTTCAAGAACAAATTAATCATACGTGGGGATGTCAATCAATACCTGAAATCAGAGCATGGAGATCCCAATTGGGCCAAGGGTATTCCTAGGGACCGGATAATTGATGAATGGATGGAGTCTTTGTTGATGCTCAAACATTATACCACACGTGAAGGATGCTATTCTATTGTGTTCCTGTTTCATCTACGATTCCTCCTTCATTTGTCAGGAATTAAAAGGATGAGCCTGCCATATTATTTCTTGAGGGACCTGAATAATGAGCCTGCCATATTATTTCTTGAGGGACCTGAATAAAATGGCCATGAAAATTCAAGAAAATCCCAAGACTCCTCTGCATGGTATCCATCATCAAGGGTTAATCAAGGTACTCATTAAAGCAGAGCTGGAGAAAAGACAAAGGACATGGGATCAAGTCTCGATCTAGTCCAGGTTTAAAATAGAAGTTCATCCTCCTGCCCAAAAGTCAACTGATAAAGTTGTTGAACCAACACAAGGAGCATCATCAGACACAAGTCCACCTGTTGGTTTAACGAAGAATAAAAGGAAGACTGATTTTAAGGTTTAAGATGAACGAGTTGAGAATACTCCAACCAATTTGCAAACAGGTGAAAGATATTCTCATGCCCTGGGTGGAGGTAGGCATCCTTTCCCTCATGCACATGAGGTTTATATCAAAAAAAGTAAAAGGTTAGCAAAACCTATGATATTGAATGAAATTCAAGAACCTGAAACAATAGAGGTACATGAAAACCATGTACAATCTAAAGAATCCATTCCTAAGATTGTTCCTCCTAGTTCTAGTTCTTATGAAGATGATGTTGATAGATGTAAAATTCTAGTAAGGGAAAGGAGTACTAGGCCACAAAACAAATTCAGATTGAAATCCAAAGCCATGTACAACCCTGCAATTAAAGATAAGGTTATAGTAATTGATGAAGAACTTACAAACCCTAATGCAAAGCCGTCAACAAGAAAGAAGGTTTATAAAATTAGAACTAAGAAGAAGAAACCGAAGAAAGAAGATCTAACAACAAACAAAAATACTCCTACAGGAAAAGACAGATTTTCTGCAAGAAAAATAGAGTAAACAGAGCAAGAAGGGCCCAAAACCTTTGACCATATCTGAAGATGGTAAGCCAAAGAAAATGACAACTCGTTCCTAAATGAAGCAAACGAGAGGTAACAATTTGGATCTATTAGCCGAGGCAACTAAATTTGTCTTCCAGGGAGAAGTCTCAATATGAGAACCTAAGTGTTTATGAAAAACCTAATTTTTGGCTATTGATGATGGATGCTTGATAAAAACCCTTTTGTTTTCATAAACTCGAGGTATTATCTCCTTTTGAGTAACGATGGGTTGTAACTTGGGCAAGAAAAGACATGAAGGATATTAAGATTTGGTTTTAAAAGAGTGCTACATGAAGTTCCCATAGCACTCTTCATAGGAAAAATAGTGGCGCTACAAGAACACCTGTACCAACCGATTTTGTAGAAGAAAGCACAAAATTGCATTTTTGTGATGGGAAAAGCAGATTATAAGGTGAATATTTTATGGAATCTAAAGATAGAGTATGTGATCCCTTTAAAATTTGATTTACAACCTTTTTTTGGTGGAAGACAATACATATCGGTCATATATTATTGTTAAAGTGTTCATACAGATGGATGACAAAGGATCAAGTGGATCTCGTGAAGGATGCAACATACCAGCCAGGTGGAATCAAGTCAACAAAAGAGCTATCTTTATGCAAAACTGACGCCTAGATTATAGGATCTAAGTTGTAATTGTTTTATATTTCTATATATCAATAGATATGGAAAAAATTCACCCTCGGGGCCTGTAGGAGTTAGTTTTGAGATATCAGATCGATCATAAATTTATGAAACTTATGTAAAACTCTATATATTTGATGAAATAGAGGAAGAAAGGGTTCAATCCCTATTTTTGGCTTGACATTGTATATCTAAAGACTGTTTGATTCATCTTGCCTATGGAAAGACTTCAGTTGTTAATAAAGTTAATGGTTAGTTTATGTTCCTTCTATGTTTATCATCTTCTTGTTTACTTGTGAAACACTTTGATGATGTTATATGAGCTTATGACAAGTGATTATGTGTTGAGAAAGTTTCTTTAAAGGATTTTTAGTAATCTTTGCCACATTGGTGTTTCTTCTTCTTAAATCTTATTTGGAATGATTTTCTAGATACAGATTTATTCTTCTACTGTATAAGGTCATTAAGAACAAGATTTGTTTATCGATGGATTTATTAGTTCTGTTTTTCTCTACTCTCAATCACATCACCTAAAACTTTAAGTCTCTAGCCATTAGTTTTATTTACATGACTTGTTGCACCTAGGTAAGTGATCTTAACTGGTGATATCATTATTTCCTTTCAAACCAAGCAAGGATTTATCCATCTTAAAACCCCTATTGAATATCTTGAAACAAGGCGTTCTAGGCTTGACTCAATAGCAGTCTTGAGTTGACTTCTAGCGTTAACATATTTTGGCGTCGTTGTCGGGGAACAAAATCATGAGATTTTCCCTGGGTAGAACAACACGAGTTTACAAATCTAGTTGTAGATGGTGAAACTATAACTAGGCACAAGTTGACTACATTATATTTTCACCTGGTGAGTCCACACAAGGCACTCTAGCTCCTAAGAGAAAGGGGACTATTTCCCATATAGAATCTCCCAATGTGATTGATGTTTCAGACCCTAAGAAGATCCTAAAACAAACTAAAACCCTCCACAAATCAGTGTCTGAGAAATTGTTAATTTTACCCCCTTCTGAAGAATCCACCTCAGGGAAAGAGGAATTTGTTGAACCAAAATCATTTTACAGACTCTATCCTAAGAGTCAATATAAATCCGAAGAAAACCTTGAATTTATTGAAGGAGTAGAGTACATTCCCTTAGAAAAAATCCCAATCCTTTAAGAAAATCAAGAAGAGAAACCCAATATTAGCCTCCAAGTTAATATCCTTGCTATTGAAAAAATTGTTGAAGAAATTCTCCAAAGATTCAATAAGTGAATATTCGTAAGCCCTCATCACCACAGTAACCACCTATAAATCATCCTTTAGGTGGTCAAACAATGGTAGGTGCAACACCACCCAATCTAATGGATGCCATCAGAGCCGCAAGATATGCACCTTTAGTGTTGCCAAGTAATCTCCATCCTCTCCTAGGTAATGATTACATGAAGTACCTCCCAAGGTTTGACAATGAAGGAGAAACAACTGCAGAGGAACATTTGACAACCCAAGGTTTGACAATGAAGGAGAAACAACTGCAGAGGAACATTTGACAACTTTTTACTCCTTTGCTGACAATTTTCAAGTGGATTATGATGATATATGGATGAGGCTTTTTGTCCAAAGTTTAGATGGAGAAGTGAGGAAGTGGTTCAGAAATTTAAGAGCTAACTTCATTACTACCATTACATATCTTGGTGCTACCTTCTTGAGAAAGTGGGGAGACAAGAAAGATTATTTGTATTACATGAAAAAATTCAGCAATCTTCGAAGAAATAATGGTGAGTCTGTCTCTGAATTCTCTTAGAGATTTAATCGGATGTACCAGAAGATACCAAATGATATTAGGCTAGCTAAAAGGTTACTTATGTTAATGCCTTTGATGCTGATTTTTGTTTGCTACTAAGGGAAAGAAGATCAACCACTTTGGATGATATGCAAGATTCAACTCTAGAATTTGATTACAACATTCTAACATCAGAACAACTGAATAAAAGGTCAGACAAGGGAAACCAAAAGGAAGAATATAAGTCCTCTTCATCAAATACCAAAAACCAGAAGATTGTCTTGGAGGAGATGGAAAGAAAAATGGAGGAAATACCATCCGAGTTGTCTAAAATCAGATTGGAAAAGCAAAAATGGAATACACCTCAAGAAGGAAGACGAAATACAAATCAATATAGAATACCTTATAACCCTCAGATCTTGCAGAGAGATAAGAAGAACAATGATGATAAAAAAATCCAGACACCCCTACAAAATAATTATATTGAGGAAAATCAAGAAGATGAAGAGGTAGATGAAGATGTGGATATTCATTTGTTTGGGGATGAACTTGTTGTCAGTCACCTAACGCATAATGAATATGAATATGCATTGAATGCACGGGCTGGTGAATGCCCAGATAACATGCTTTGTAATAAATACCAACATGGGTACAATCTTAGATCCAAACAAGTTCCAGATAAATTTTCTCCTCGAAAAGATAAATATGTTGCCCCTTCAGTACAGACAAACAACAAAAATCCTTAAAGGAAGCAAGTATAACCAACTATGGAAGTAGAAATTTTTTCATCTCGTTTCAGTTTTGAACACGAGATTATAAGTAAGATCAAAATTCCTATTCCTTTGACTAAATTGGTTAAAACTAATTCCTATAGGAGTCAGATTTTGAAATGGTTACAACCTTTTTCTATCATAGACCTTGTTACTGATGTGATTAATTTCCAAGATGAAAAACCCACTATTGTCTTAGGGCCAATTGTAGAAGAGAGGGATGACTCCACTCCCCCTTTTTATGTCTCATTAAACATTCATGACAAAATCCTTCATAGCTTCCTGTTAGACTCTGGAGCCTCCCATAATCTTATGCCAAAGGTTTTCATGGAAGAATTAGGTTTAGAGATCACCAAATTATACCATGATCTCTTTTCCTTTTATTCCAAAAAATTCAAATGCTTGGGGGTTATTAAAGACCTTGTTGTTTCATTATCTCAAATCTCAGCCAAGAGTTTAGTCATGGATATTGTTGTAGCTGATATCCCTCCTAGGTTTGGTATGTTGTTGTCTAGATCTTGGTATAAGAAGCTTGGGGGATCTCTTCAAATGGATCTCTCTTATGCCACTATACCTGTTTTTGGAGGGGAATTTAGAAGACTTTATCGTGAATCTCGATTGGCATACAATATTAGTGACAATGATCATTCTATAAATCATCCTATCTATGCAGTTGATGTGGATTTGGGATCCTCTATATTTCATATTGATGATGTTGTCCAACAGTCTTTGCCTTTGACTAAACCAACTGCTATTCCACAGTCTTTTGAGAATCAAAATCTATTGTGGAGATTATATTTTGATGAATCCTCATCTAAAGAAGGTGCAGTGGAAGGTGTAGTGTTGATTTCTTCTGAAAATGAAGTCATTACCCTGTCTTACAAGTTAGAATTCGAGACAACAAATAACATTGTAGAGTAGGTTCATGGGGATTTTGAGTTCATTGTACAACAGGTTAGAGATGTATATCACACAAATAACATTCAGTTGCAAAACTACATAAATGAGGTATGGGACATCCTTGAAGCCTTCTTTTTGTCTTTTAACATTGTATGTATTCCAAGAAATCAAAATGAGCAGGTTGATTCACTAGTTGTGGCAGCAAGTACTTTTAAACCTCCTTTACGCCCAAAACTGAAATATGAAGTAGAGGTTAGGTACATGCCTTCTATTCTAGATAATGTCAAGTATTAGAGAGTATTTGAGGAAGATTCTGAAATCAAAAGGTTCATTGAAGCTATAGATGATTTCTCTTCAATTCATATCGATCAAGATGAGGATTTAGATGAGGTTAACCATAATTTAAATTTTCATAATATGATTGTTGGGCATAAGATCTTGCAATTGCCCACTAATCATATCCCAAAAGGTATGGTACCTCTTGAAATAATTTTTTTATCATAATGATGTTCCTGTGAAGCTCCTTGATCTAGAAAAAGAAGCAGATACGACTGATTGCAATCTTGGGACTACTGCAAATCCCAAGCATGTTAAATTATCAAAATTCCTGTCAACAAAATACCGAGCTAAATATGAGGAACTGTTGAAAGAGTTCATTGATATGTTTTCATGGCAATATGAATATCTTAGGACCTTTGATGAAACTATCATTCAACACAAGATACCTTTGAAGGAAAATGTAAAGCCTTTCAAGAAGAAGTTAAGGTAGATCAATCCTCTTTTGTTACCTATTATGGAGAAGGAAGTCAAGAAACTTCTAGATGCTAAGATCATTGTACCCTTGAGGTATTCTATCTGGATAGTAAATCTGGTGCCAGTGAGAAAAAAGAATGGTGAAATCATACTTTGTGTCGATTTCAGAAATTTAAACAGGTGCTCTCGGAAAGAAAACTATCCATTGCCCAAAATGGAACATATCTTGCAAAGGGTAGTAGGATCTAGCAGGTTGTCTATGATTGATGGCTTTTCTGGATACAACCAAGTAGTTCATCCAGATGATATGGAGAAGAATACTTTCACAACACCATGGGTTACTTTTATGTATGCTTGAATGCCTTTTGGTTTGATGAAAGTTTGGGCCACTTTTTAGTGAGCCATGGATATTGCCTTTATGCGAGAGAAGGATAAGTTTGTGGTCATCTATTTGGATGACATTACTATTTTCTCTAAATCTGATGAGGATCATCTACACCATTTGAGACAGGTATTTCTGAAGTGCATAAGGTATGGTCTTTCTTTAAGTCCAAAAAACTCTCATTTTGCTTTAGAACAAGGGAAATTGCCAAGTCATATTGTTTGTGTTGATGGCGTTAAAATTTATCTTGCTAGAGTGATAGTGATTCAAAGGCTTTCTATCCCTAGAACTAAGAAAGAAATCCAGACTTTTCTTGGGAAGATAAACTTTCTTAGAAGGTTTATTCCCAACTTTGTTGAGCTGGTCAAACACATAATTGGCATGTTGAAGAAAGTAAGTGAGATCAAATGGAGAACACAAGATAAAGATTATTTTCAATCTATTAAGCAGGCTATTTCAGATGCACCTGCTTTAATTAGTCTAGATTTTGAAAAAGAGTTCCTGATTTTTTCTTTTGCATCTCATGATACTTTAGCAGCTGCCCTATTACAGAGAAATTATGAGGGTTTTGAACAACCCATTTCCTTTTTTAGTAGGGCACTTTGGGATGTTGAATTAAAATATGATATCATGGAGAAGCAGAATTTTTCTTTGGTCAAAGCATTAAAATATTTTAGAGTTTATGTGCTACATTCCAAAATTAATACATATGTACCATCTAGTGCTATCAAGGATATATTGACTTAGTCGGATAATGATGGAAAGAGAAGTAAATGGATAGCTAAGTTTCTTGAGTATGACATGGAAATCAAGCCTACCAAGCTAGTCAAAGGTCAGGGGTTAGCTAAATTCCTAGTTGATTCTAATGGTAGAGTTACGGGAGTTGATTACATCTATAAGAATTCAGGAAATTTACATCCTCAAAAAAATTGTTCTCAGGTGAATGAAAATATTGTTGAAACTGAATGGTAAAAAGATGTTATTTATTTTCTGTAGAATTTCCAATTTCCTTTAGAAATGGACAAGTCTAAAGAAAGATCCCTAAAACTCAAAGCTGTAAAATATTGTGTGAATAATCAGAATTTGTTTTGGAGGGACTCTTCTATATTTTTACTGAGATTCCTTGATGAATAAGAAGCATAGAGAGTCATTGCAGAGTTTCATGAAGGACTTTGTGGAGGAAATCACTTTTGGAAGTCCACTGCATATAATATACTTAGGTTTGGGTATTATTGGCCTGGCCTAGTCTATTTTTTGACGTCTGTACAAAAGTTAGCACATGTGAAAAATGCCAAAGGTTTGTTGGTAAGAAAAATATCAAGCCCTTACCTCTCAATCCTGTAAAAGAGTCTGCACCTTTCCAACAGTGGGATTTGGATTTCATAGGTGAAATTCATCCTCCATCTAGTGGCCAACATAGATGGATTATGACAGCTACAAATTACTTCAAGAAGTGGATAGAAGCTATACCTACAATGAGGGAATTTGATAAGGTAATCATGAGTTTTCTTGAAGATAATATTTTATCTAGGTTTGGTTGTCCTGAAGTGATCATCATAGATAATTTTGCAGCTTTTAAATCTACTAACATGATAAGATTTTGTGAAGACTATGGAATCAAGCTTAGGAATTCCAATGCTTATTACCCACGGGGTAATGGCCTGTAAGAATCATCCAATAAAAGTATGGTCAGGATCATTAAGAAACTTTTGGAAGATAACAAGAGGGTTTGGGATTCAAAGTTGAAAAATTCCCCTTGGGCTGACCGTGTTAGCACAAAAAGAGAAATTGGAAATTCACCTTTTCAATTAGTATATGGAATGGAAGTAGTCTTTCCAATACAACTTGCTTTTCTTGTTGTAAAGTTTCAACATGAAATTGAAGATAAACCTAATGATGCCATCAAGAGTATTTTATAGATTGTATAATTACAACAAGCAAGAGAGAGACTTTTTGAGAAGGCACATCAACATCAACAAAAGGTTAAAGAGAATTTTGGCAGAAAATAAAGAACATAGAAGTTGATACTTGGGGATTTGGTTTTGAAATGGGATTCCTGCAGAGAAGAAAATCATGAGAAGTTTGGAAGCCTGTGGTTGGGTCCATTCAAGGTGAATAAGGTATTTGATAACAAAACTTTGCTATTGCATAATTTGGAAGGTGAAGAGGTTTTTGGTGGCCCAATCAATGGGCATTTTCTGAAGAAATTCTTTTACTAAAGTTGTTGGTGGTTGTTGGTTATTAATATCCTATCCGAGTTTGTATCTCCAGCTTGAGTGACCTAGGGTTCATGTCTATTAGAGGTTCCAACAAAACCTCTAGAACTATTGGCCCTCCTGGTAAACTAGAAGGAAACACAATGCACAAGGTGCATTGCGCCGTATCACTAGAGATAGTCTTAATGGGTGGTTGAAATACTCATGCGTTTTCATCCTGGGATTGAGTGGTGGATCTGAGAACTATATGCTGAGAGTTCTATTTTAACTTCTTAGCGCAATATACTGTCATTTATGATTACACAAGAAATATAACAACTCATTCATTTATCATATCAACAATTACTGCAGACAACAAAGAAGCACATGCATTCAATCACATAACACAGGTTTTACCATGGTTCACCCCCCCTTGGGCTATGTCCACAAAGATATGGATCCTAGCTCTTTTATTATAGTAGTTCTGAATTACATCGTTGTGCACTTTACAACTCATCTCATTTGGGTTGAGATATATTATGAGGCAAACTAAATCACATCAGGCTCCTCAACCTACAAGCTAACCCTCAATATATACCCTCCTCAGAACTCTCTAGCTCAACAACTTACAAAAGTAGGTCATAAAACAAAATATTACGTCGCATCCGCTTCCTCACATTCGTCTCTTCACATTTTCCTCTCCTGTATGAGACCTAGGTATATATATTTATATGTTTCTGGCTCACTAGCCATTACAATGTGTTGCAAAAACCCTAACCCTAACATCATTAGGTCTTCCATGCATGCATGCGTTATGCTCTTCCTTCCAACTGTCACTTCCCTCGTGCATGTCTTCTTTCCAAAAATATCCTTTCTTTCCACTTTGGCCTACTTCCAACGGGCCCCCAATAATGACATGTGGCTCATCCCGAGCCACCTAACCTTTGTTCACTTTATCAATCTCCCTAGTGATCTCCTGGAACTTCACCTTGAGCTCTGCTGCTTATGTTTGAGCCTACACGGTCTTCACCTTGAGTGTGTCTACTGTCTGGACTGAAATCACGTCACTGATCAACCCTGTGCACTCTACCTGGGTTTGTGCCATATATGTCTTGGCTTCCTCTGCCTGTGCAATGACTTCTTATACTTTATATTGAAGTGGTTCCATTTGAGCCCGACGCTCCTTTTTCTGAATTTTCACAGTTGTGAGTTCTGCTTGTAGTTTCTTCATATCATGTGCCCCTTTGATGCGCTTTGTGATGGACATTGTATTCTTCCTCTGCTTGAGGCATTGGATAGCTGCGCTTATCCTTTATTCTTCCTTGTCCCACTGTTGGACTTGTTGATCCTCTTGTAGCTTCGTCCAAAGATGTGTTTCTTTATTGAACAAGTCGGTTGCTACATTGACCTATTGCTCTATCTCCTGTAGTTTCTATGTTTCCTCCTGCTTCCTTTTCTCCTTTACCTCTAGTGGAGTGGTAGCTGTGAGCTTCTCACAGAGATTCTCAATATCCTTCTGATATTGATCATTTTCCTGGGCAATATGATCAATCTTCTTTGCTGCTATGAGTTCGGCCCTTTGCATGGTCTTTGGAATTTTCTCATAAGTTCCGACCACTTTTTGCTCCAATCTGTTTGCGCGGTCCCTCTCCTCTTGGGTCTCAAGCTTGGCTTACTCATATATCAATTCCAGTGTGTCCCATTTATCCTTTTCCTACTGTAGTTCAACTATGTCTGTGCATGCACAATACTATACTTCTTGGGTAATGCTAACATGTAATTTGTGTAGATCTTTGGATGGTATCCATGACAATACCAATTGGAGTTGAGTTAAGTCCCTTAGGGGTGTCTACCCCACGATATCGTCCATGTGAAACATGCTACATGTAAAGTGGAATGTTTCACTCAAATGTGGTATTGTATGGACTGTATCTCACTCACTTGCTTCAGGTTCTTCTCACGTGTGTGATATTGACGACCTTGTTCCTATGTTGTGGCCCGCTGCCTGCACTTCCCCGATCTTCTTGAGGAACTTTCACATGTATTCTAGCTCCTCTTGAATTCTATCCTTGTGGTGCACAACATTCTCAAAATCCTCGTATGTACGATCCTAAACCATTTGGGCTATCATTTTTGCATCATCCTCCATGATCATGTATTCTAGAGGTGTTCTCTACACCTTCATCTTCTTGTACGCACCCCCATATGAGTAGATGGTCTCTTAGTCAAGCCTGGTTCTTATGGATTGGGACTTGGTTTATTCCCTTTCGCTACCTTGGCCTGTTTCTGTTGTACTTGGGCCGACTGCATATTATTCTTTTCCCCCTTTTGGGTCCCCGTCTTAGTTGTCCCTTCTTCCATTTGCTTTGTTTTGGTCTGATCCATCTTTAGTTTCTTGGGCACTGGGGATTCTTGAGGCTGTGTTTCTTCCTACCCTGCCTCCTCTTCTGCTATCCTTGTAAGTATGTCTTGGGTGAGGAATCGAATCTTCTAGTCATATTCCCAATCCCTAATAACCATTTCTATGTCTCCCTTCGTGATGCAATAGCGCAATTGTAGCCACTACTTGTTGGGGTCCTTTCGCGCCCGTATCCACATCACATGTTGAGTGTCCTTGAATTTGGTGATGTACCGATAGTACGCGACAGCCTGTGGTGTGATTCTCTAGATCTTGGTGATGGCCTCCTATAGATCATGTAGATATCCTTCGAATATGGATGCGTTCATCTTTTTGATCCTGGCGTTTGACCTGGCGCCAAGTGATAAATATATCACTCCATGATTAGGTTTGGGTCTGGTGGAAAAAAATACATAGTTTGGTTCCTTCCATCCCATAATGGATATCAGCATGAGAAACCATGAGTAATGGAATTATGTTCCTAGATCCTCTGCATCCTTGTAGTCATCCAGAAAAAAATTCAAAAGATAAGGTGCCAAGCTAACTGTGGTGCCCTCGACACATTGTGCTGCAACTGCGACAACCCCAACCGAGAATTCCTCGAGGCATTTTCTTAGCAACTTACAGGCCATGATTTTTGTGGCCATTTGTGTCGTGACATAATTGATCCTTTTGATGATGATTCCTCGCGTCCCCTGTCAATGCCATATTTCTTTTTCATATCTTCTGCGAGTGCTTTCTCCTTTGTTTTGTCGTCAAGAAATTGTGTGGGATCCATGCCCTAGTATGGCAGCCCTATAATGTGCACAATGAGTTTACGTCTACAGAGACGAGCTTTTCCAACCATATATCCCCTCCATGTGTGACCGATATCAATTGTTTGACGCAACTACTTGCGTACTGTCCTCTTCCAATGTGTGGTATCTCTAGTAGACCTAAAATTCTCATTTTTTCTAGTCTTGTTGCCCATTGGAGTGGCTGATTAATTGGTTCGCCAAATGCATCTAGACCCAAAGTCTATGTATAATTTCTTTGCAAACTCTGGGAACTTGTCTGTGTCTGTTACATCGTGGTCTGAGTATTTTAGCTTCTCGACATAACCTAGAAATTATGATTTCACCCGTACCCCTTCTGGTATATGTGGAAAAACAATGGCTGTGACGGGTTGTTTTTGTGGTGACCTACGTACCTACTGCTTATCCTTTTTCAGTAATGGTTGAATCGAGGTTCTAGCCTCCATCGATCATTCTTCGACATATTGTGCTAGCTAACCCGTGACATCTTCCACTACTCCTTCTTGTGGGTGGTCTGACACGATTGTTTGAGATTCATTTGGCTTGACTATTGCTCTCTGATTTGTAGCTGTCCCATTGACTCTAGGAGGCTCGTCAGGGTTTTCTAGTTGCGTTAGGCTTCTTTTTCCCTGGTTCGTTTGCTCCTGTTCCTCTGCCGAAATATCCATGTTCATGCCCTTAGTTTCTATTTGTTGGATTTCTTCTACCATGGATGTGGGATTCATCGGCATTGTATCTGGTGATGGTATTTCGTCGACATTGATGACCTCTGGAGGTCGTTATTCACTTTTCTGCGACTGTACCTGTTCCCTGGTTCTAACTCTAGAGTGTCTGGTAGCCTGGCTTGTTTCTGCTTGCTTGGGTGGTGCAATGGTGGTGAATGTCGATCGTTCATTAAGTTCAATGATCTTTGTAACCTCTGTGAACTTTGATCTGTATTCCATAGGCTCTATGGCTCTTTGTCTTTTCTGGTCTCGCAATAAGTTGTTTTCTCACGTGTCTGTGTTTTGTATGGGCATCGTATGAAGCTTGCCAAAGATGCTACCTTTATTATGGATTCAATGAAACTCTGGTTCCTTCTTACTTTACATTACTCTCCCTCATTGTCTCCAGTTCATGCGATTAATGCGGCGTCTCATCGGTCCTTTCCGACATTCAATTCCACATTCCTTCATCGTTTAATGCTTCTTTTTTCGTATTTACTTTTCCCGCTTGTTTCCATTTTGTCCTGGTCATTGGCCTTGTCTTTGACGGGTTTGTATTCCTAAGTGTGTGTTCCCCTTATCCTTTCGGCACACTATATCTCTGTTGGTATCGTTTAATACCCTGTTTTTTTTTTTTTTACTACGTGGTGAATTTTTTCAAGTTATGGGTGGTTGACTATCCTTGTACAACTTTAGTCGACTCCCGTTGATAATCCCTCTAATTTCTGCACCTGCTAAGTCTTTCAACTGTACAAATCCCCCATTTGTGATAGTTTTTACTTCATATGGTCCTAACCAGTGCATTCTGAGTTTTCCTGGGTGCTGAATGGATTTGCTGTCATATATCAACACCAAATCTCCTTCCTTGAAATTTTTCTTTTTGATGTGTATGTCATGCCAAGCTTTGTCCCTTGATTTTTGAACTTGTTGGTGGAACCCTACTAGGAGATGATTTGCCTCCATGGTCATCAAATGATTTAGTCTCTCTTGTACTGTGCCTCGTTCCGGGATGTGTGTAATTGTTGCTATGTGCAAAATGGGTACTAGAAATTCTAATGTCACCACTGCTTCTTGGCCATATACCAGTTTAAATGGCGTGTGCCTTGTCAATTTATTGCATGTGGTCCTGTAGGCCCACAATACTATTGATATTTTGAGGTCCCAATCATCCTTGTTGACATTATAGATCTTTGTCAGTGCATTCTCAAGGATTTTGTTAAATGCTTCTACTGTGCCATTTGCGTGTGGGTGATATGGTGTGCTCTTCTAATGATGGACTTCAAACTCTTCAGTCATAGCATTGATAGTGATGTTAATGAAGTGCATGCCTTGGTTGGTCATCAAAACCCTTGGGCACCCAAATCTAGTGATTACTTGTTCAAATAGAAAGTGTTTTGTTGTTTCTGCACTGCAATCCTTCACTGGTGTTGCTTCCGCCCATCTTGTCAGGTATTTTGTCACAATGATAATGTACCTTGCTCCTGTTCTTTTTGCTGGTGGTTTGATTGGTCCCACAAAGTCTGTTGCCCATTTATTGAATGCCTGCAATTTTACATGTGGTCATAATGGCATCTCGTCCCTTCTATTGGGTTTACCAACCCGAGCTACCAGGTTTTTCTTCTGCGTGGTGTTATATTCCTGCGGTGTAGTACCTGTGCTCAAGTACTGAATGATATCTGCAAAATATTAATCAGCGATATGGACTGAAAATAACTGTGCATCCAGGAAGGTGTCCTCTAAATTAGTAGGTTCTTCTCCATTTGTGACCCTTGATAGGTGGTCAGGTCCTGCATTCAATTTTCTTGGCTTGACTATTACTTCAAAAGTAAATTCTTGAAACAATAGTAACCATCGACAAATTATCCCCCCAAACACTGGCTTGTTGACTAGGTATTTAAGGGATGAGTGATCTGTAAACATCTTAAAATGTTTTCCCAATAAGTATTGTTTGATCTTTTGTAGTGCATAGACCATAGTTAGGACCTCTCTCTCTGTGGTGTTATAATTCTGTTCTGATTTTGATAGCTTTCTGCTCGCAAATGTTATAAGGTGATCCAAATCTCCCACTCCTAGCTGCGCCAAGATAGCTCCAAGTGATATGGTTGATGCATCTACATGTACATGGAATGTCTTTTCACAGTATGGAAATACTAGTATTGATGCGGTGACCATCTTTTCTTTCAACGTATCCAGAATGTGTTGAAAATCGTTGTTCCACTAAAACTTTGTATCCTTTCTTAATAGTTTCTCCATTGGTCCAGTAATCTGCGTGCACCCTTTGATAATATTTCTGTAGTATCCTGTGTGTCCCAATGTCACTCTTAGTTGACAGACTATTTTTGGTGATGGCATGTTAACAATTACTGCAATCTTTGCAGGATCTACTAGTAAGCCTTGTTTGCATACTATATGGCCCAATAGTATCCCA
>CBVK0101064410.1:0-21488 GCA_900067695.1 Picea abies
GGGTCGTAACTTTTGCATACAATCTCCGTTTTAGGCGTGTGATAGCTCGTTGGAAAGGTATCATCAAGGAGATTCATTTTGGGGGCTCAATCATGCCTTCAGCTATCATTGAGAAACTCTATCTTGAAAAACCTTCATTTAGGCCCTCAAAATGGCCCCGGAAGTTAAAACCTGCTAAAAATAGTAAATTGCCAAAACGGCCAGAAAACTGTTTTGAGCCATTTGGAAAAGGTGGGTGGCCACCAATATCCACCTGGATCATCAAAATACCAATAATATTTAAGAGGATAATCTTCATAGCATGGCAGGGGAAGACATTACATGTGACCTAAACAAAGAAGAGAAACAAGAATATAGTGATCCTATTGAAATATGGTTTCAATTAGTTATTATGTCACACCACTCTTTCATTTTTCATTATTGTTTGTTCTCATCATCAAAAAAGTTGGTCCTTCATACTTCAATATGGATTAAAAATTATCTTTTAAACCCGTGTATGGATATATTTCTAACCCCATTACGCACATGACTTCACTGGACGTATTCCTATACTTGATGGACATTTTCATTTTTTTCAATTAGAGTAGGATAGCTAAATAAATAAATAAATGTTGCACATAAGTACAATGCAACACATCTTTCATACTTTTCATAAATGGGAATGTTAAAAGTTAATAAAGCAATCGGTTTAAGATCTTTTGTTCCTATAGTAGATTTCTTTTTAAAAGTTATGATAATTTTGTTTGGAATTTTATGAGAAGGTAATCTCTTCATCCTTCGAATGCACACATAATACTGGAAGGGTTTCAAAAGCAGAGAAGGGATCCTTGTCAATGGAATATAACACTTAAGGGAGTGATTCATGACCTATTTCTTCAAATTTCTTATTTTTCCTTAAGTTGTTAAAAATGATGTATTCATGCTTTATCATTACCTATCTATTTTAAGACAACTACTTCACAAGGAAGATCAATTAAGTGATATTTTTAATAACAGTTGAAACTGAATGTTAATTCCAAACTATTTTATTCATAGATAATAATTCAACTTTTGACATTTTCCCTAAATTTTTTGTTTGTAAGCATGAACACAAATCTAGTTTTAATTAGTTTTATTGGTTTGTTTTTAGTAGATGTTCACAATCCTCTGAGCAACCTTTTTAGAATATCACATTGTTAGCATGAGGCCATGCAAAACCTTAGGCATGGGAGAGTGGCTGATGAGACAGTAGTAGTTTGGTTTATCTTTGAATAAAATGGAAGTGGCAATAGAACAAGTGGTTAGTTTGGTTCCAAAAAGAGGAGGTTTCTGCATCTCAAAAGGAGTTTTCCTAACTACACAGTACCTTCTTGTTACAAATCTTGGATCCCGTTCATTGAATTCATTTTCCTTATTTTATGACACTTCCACTACAAATTTAGATTTCTTGTATCAAGTATTGATACATGGTCTTTCAACATAATTGAATCACAGGTCCTCTTCTATAGCATTAGAAAACACCAGTAACTTCTACAAAGGGCAGCCTACAAAGTTCCAGTCTATAGAGCACTAATAGAAGGTACCTTGTCCAATTCCCCTTGAGTATCTAAATACCATTTTGTGATGATTTGGTACTGGATAACATCTTTGCGTTCATCTGGTACAACAAACAATGTTTACCTCTGTTCTCATCCAGTACTGGGAAAAACTCTGCACTCATCTGGTACTGGGAAAAAATGTGTTCATCCGGTACTAGGAAAAACTCTGCGCTCATATAGTACTAGGAAAAAATATGAATTCATATGGTACTGTGGGAGAAGTTTTGCATTCATCCGGTACTAGGAAAAACTATGCGCTCATCCGGTAGTGGGAAAAAATATGCATTCATCCAACACTATGGGAGAAGGTCTGCATTCATTTGGTACTAGGTAGAAATATGAATTCATCCAATACTATAGGAGAGGACCTGTGCTCATCCGATACTAAAGGAGAAGGCCCGTGCTATTACAGTATTGGGAACAACTCTACGTTCATCCAGTAATATGGTGATTTGGTACTGGTAATGAGGTGTTAGCAGTCCTTATCCTATATTCAAAGTTTTTGTTGCTCTATCTAAATGCTTCAAGTAATAGGAGGTATAAAATCAACATTTTTTTTTCGTTTTATTAAGTAATTAGACTAATTATGTATTAAACATGTGGTTACTCTCATACATCCTCCTGCCCTCAATTATTGCACACTCCCTACCATGAACTTCTGCAAGCCCTTGTATATAAACCATTCATCCCGTCACTTTGTTTCTTCCCCCTGTTACTTATTTCCATTTTTTTGTTCTGGAACTACTCTGTTTCGGTACTGCTTTGTTCTGGTACTACATAATTATGTTTTGATATTGTTATGTTCCATTACTGCTATGTTTCGGTACTTCTCTGTTTTGGTACTGCATAATCTTGCTCTGGTACTACCCTATTTTGGTACTATCTATTACAATACAGCAGAAACATGTTCTGATGCCAGTTACCAATCTGGTACTGATTCCAAGGTGATATGATCTTTGTCATGTTCTTAACATTATTTCCACTTTAGGTAATTGGAGATATGGGCTAATCTTTTCATGTTCTTTCTATCAAGGATCATTTAAGTCTTATCGTGAATTGTTCTTTACTCTCATGTACATATTCCTCCTACATTTCTACACTCACCCCTAAATGAATCATCCTTGCTATCCTTCAAGGAGATATTTTCACATTTAGCTCTATATGATAATGGGTGCACCTATCTTATTACCTCATCGTTACGAAAAAGTGATTAATAATTGAAATATCCACTGAAAAGTGGTGACACCATTATGTCTAATACTAACCTAGTTGATTCAACAAGTTCTTGTCCAAGTTTATCTTTACAAGTTTCTCTTGGGAGGTATTGATGAAAATCTCATGTGGTGGACAGCCCTTGCAAAACCTCAATGAAATTTCATGAGAACCCTAATAGGATTAACTAGAGGGACCTCTTAGTCATTATCTGAGATGTTCCATTATACATTGAATAGATGATATTTAAGTCTAATGTGGATGATGATACCCTTGGGATAATTCAAAGGAGTTAATTATGTGCCTAATAACTATAAACAGTCTCATACCACCTACCTTCCTTATACTCTAAAACTATCAACGAACAATATACATAATTCTAAATCTTTTGAGCAATATAATAAACAGGAAGTTTCAGGAAGTACAAGTAAACCCATCAAGGTACTGAACATGCCTGTTAGCAGTGAGGCCATGCTTGTATGGTACTAAGGTAAACCCCATGCTTGTTGGTAGTGGGGCTATTCCAGGCAAAGGGATTTGAAAAAAACATAAAGTGGAACATCTATAACTGAACAAAAATGCTTGGGTCTCATTATGAAGCAATCATTATCAAATCGAGGCTAGGAGATGACCTTTATATCTCTTGGATGATGTTCCTAATAACCTTCAAGTATCCACTTTAGAGTTCTATCTTTAAAATAAATAGGTTTGCATGAAAGTGGGACCCTCGGTATATGTAATTCACCTTACCTAAGAAAGAAGAGCTTCATCTCTAAAAACTTGGATAAGAAATGAGTTAATCATATTGGGATGTATTATATTATGTGTTCCTCTCTTCAAATGAAATCTAAACTATGCTTATATCACTTTTATTTTAAAGGTAATCTAACCAGGGGGGCCTATAAGTCAAAGTCATTATGAAAAATCTTAGCTAGTATCCTA
Source organism: Picea abies (assembly GCA_900067695.1). Taxonomy (NCBI): domain Eukaryota; kingdom Viridiplantae; phylum Streptophyta; class Pinopsida; order Pinales; family Pinaceae; genus Picea; species Picea abies. The sequence goes on from CBVK0101064410.1 coordinate 3,732, forward strand.
TAATCATATTAGATTCACATCCAACCCTTTATCATAACTATGATCCACAACAGATTGGATAAGACTTAACGTCAAATCACTAACAAATCTAATCTATTACTCATGACTCCACTTTTCTGTCATAACTACTTTTTCCATGTGTAAGAAGTGTGAAGCATAGGCTAGGAAGCTTATATTGTATAGCAGGTTACTTAAAAGAGAACTTAAGGAGTTGAAGAAAGGTGTAACTTTAGGGAATGCTTGATCGAGTGAAGAATATCATCAATTTTGAAATTTTAAAGATCATTGTTGCATGAGGACATGCAATGACTTAAGCATGGGGGAATGTTGAGTCTCCATTTTGACACCTTTATTACCCTATATTACCCTTTATATGAGCCTATTTTACCTATGCTATGTGTATATAATTGACTGTTTCCTCCACAAATACACTCGATGACCTTGTCCATATACATAGAGAGGTAACTTATGATTAAGGCATGATTTGTTAAGTTTTATTGAGTTAATTCGATTAAATTCTTGATTGTTTATTATCCTAATCTCTTTGAATCTTAAGCAACTTGATCTGGTACCTCACTATTCTATTCTGCAACTATAGCACGACCCAGTACCCACCTATTATGGTACCCAGTCTATTCTAGTACAAAGGTTCCACCTATTCTAGTACTTGCACAACATTGTGTCCGATACCAAAACATTCAACACTGCATATGGTACTAGTCTTGCACCTGATCTGGTACTCATGGTTGTGATTTTGTTGATCCAGTACTAAAACCCTGTCTATGGAATTCTGGTACCAACATTCTGGTACTAGACATAATTCAGAATTTTTGAATGCTTCTAGACGAAAATTAGGCGCATCGATTTTTGTCTAGAATGATGTTTACATGCAGACAGGTTAGTCAAAATTCACCCAAATCACATCTGTGGACCTCCAGCTCAGGGGGAATGATTCTTCCATAATTAGCAAAAATCTCAAACTACCAACTTGCTTCGCAATTTCCGTGCATATGGTATACGATCTAGAAATTCCAAGATATGGGTTTTGTCTAGAATATGGAAAACTGAATAAGACTCGAGCAATTTTTAAAAATTAGAATTGTTTTGGGAGATATGGGTGGATACCTAACTCGAATCTACCCAAATTGATAAAAAAACACAGATTTGTGGGATTTATACTAAAATTTTGAAAATTGTTTTCTTAGTTTGGGGATTTGGTTTCATCCATTCCTCCATGGATTTTATGTATAAATAAGACCTCATAGGTTTGAGTGGAGAGGAATTATTATGTTGCAGCTTGGGTTTCTGAGTAGGCTCTTTTTGTAAATTTACTTGTTGAAGATCAATGGAAGTTTGAATTCAATGATCCTGTGTGTGTTTTAGAATTTAGCATCTGCTGATCCAAAAGATTCCATGTTGGCATCGACAAGGGACCATTAATCCAACTTGGTAAGCTCATTGGAAATTATTAGTATAGATTTCTATTTCCTCTACTTGTTGTTTTGATTTCATTTTTTATTTCACTATTAGAATTGATTGCAAAGTGTGGCAGTATAAGAACAATTGAGAGTCCATCATTCGCATTACATAAGCCAACAAATGGAACATCTCATTAAAACTTATGTTTCCTGTGTAGAAATGAAGTGATTTTATGGAATTGCAAGATTGTAAGATTGTATTAAATTTTTGTTTGTGATGCATCAATTGATTTTGAAGAGTGTGCAAAATTAGATAAGAATTTCTTACAAGTTTGAAGTGAGTTGTTACAAGAAATGAGATCAGACCTCCATCTCTCACATACATGTGCTTATAATGGAGTGTTTATACTCTTCCTAGAAGTTCTTTTAGCTCAGTTAAGTTTCTATAATGTTAATGAGCGATTGTGTGTTTTTTATAGGAGATAGATTTATAGGCCATCTCTGTCTTTCATGAGCCTATAATGAGAAAATCTATTCCTTGAACAAGAATTCTGAGTTATACATTTGTTGATCAATTTTTCTTTTTGTATTTTGAATTGTATGTGTGAAGTGTTATTTGAAAAAGTGTGAAAACATAGCATCTTGTTATTGGTTGTTTCTTGATTAAGATATACTCATCAGACATAGATAGGAACCTATCTATTATTGGCACATATAGTGCATCAACTCTACCGATTACAAATCCTTGTTGATAATTTGTGTTTGGTAATATATTATGAAAATAATTGCGCCAACATCATGCATCCGTGAAAACCATGAAATATTCATTCGGATGAGAAATCCATAGAATTGGATCACTGGTTAACAACTGCTTGAATTGTTGGAAGCTCATTTCACATTCTATTGTCCATTGAAACTTCTTCCCTTTCGTTTGAAAGGAAGTGATGGGATGAGCTATTCTCGAAAACCCTGCAATGAATCTCTTGTAGTAGCCAGCTAGACCCATGAAGGATCTGACCTCTATCACATTCTTAGGTGTTTTCCACCCTTTAATGGCCTCAATCATTTCAGGGTTCACTGTTATCCCTTCTTCAGATATGATATGCCGCAAATAGTGAATTATGTCTTTATAAAATGAGAACTTACTCAATTTGGGATACAACTTATTATCTCTTAGCACTTGCAACACCATCCTCAAATGATTCTCATTCTCTTCTTTTGACTTGGAATATACAAGGATGTCATCCAAAAATACAATGACGAACTCGTCTAAATATTCTTGGAAAACACCATTCATTAGGCACATGAAAACAATTGGCACATTTGATAATCAGAATGACATCACTGTGAATTCATAATGACCATACCTTGTCCTAAAGACAGTCTTGTTGATGTCTTCATTTTTAATCCTTACCTGATGGTATCCTAACCTAATATCTGTCTTCGAAAATATACTGGCATCCTTCATTTGATCCAGGAGATCATCAATCCTCGGTAGAGGATACATGTTCTTTATAGTCACTTTGTTCAACTCTCTAAAATTGATGCACAATCTCAATGTCCCATATTTCTTCTTCATGAACAAGACTGAGGCACCCCAAGGTGATACACTTGGGCATTTATACCCCTTCCTCAAAATATATTCTAGCTTCATTTGCAACTCCTCCAGCTTTGGTGTACTCATTGAGTAAGGATTCTTTGATACTGGAGCTTATCCAGGCATTGAATTTATACAGAAATCAATATCTCTCTTTGGGGGTAGTTCTAGTACCTCCTTGAACATATCTTCAAAATCTTTCAAGACTGCATGATCCTCCATATTTGTCACCTTATCCTTATATGTTTCCCCCATATGGGATGCAAATATTTGACAACCCTTCCTATAACACTTCTTTCGCTGCATTGCCGAGATTTCCCAAGAAGTAATTACCCTGGGAATTCCTTGGACTGCTCTCTAATTTCCTTCCTCATCCAAGCAAGTGAATGCCTTGTTATGGCAGTATAATATGGCACGGTGTTGGTCCAACCAATCCATACCAATTAGGAAATCATATGATCGCAAAGGAAAGATGTTCAAATATGCCTTATTACTCAGTCCATTCATGCCCACTGGACATGACTTAACCAACTCAACAACCTTTCTCTTGGCTCTTGTAGCCAGCTGCACAAGCCAAGATTTACCATGCTTTCTTTTTTTTTATTGAAATATTTCCACTACCTTAGGATCTACATGGTTATGACTAGCCCCTGAATCAATTAAAATAGTAAAGGCATGGTTATTGATCATACCTTTGACTTCAATCATGTGTGATTGAAACTCAACTTGCTTATTGTCCAGGGATGCATAGATCTATTGGCACATAGGGCAGACCCAGGGTTCAACTCTTCAACAATGCACCAACAAAACCCTAACTACCGACCCTTTTAAAACACTCGCAAAGCAGATGAAGTCTCACCTGAGGTAGAGGCAGGGGTGGTTGTATGACTCAAGTGTCTACAACCTAGATGGGACACACATCTGTGATCACAACACTTAATAGAGAACTTGGAATTTAAAATTCATTAGTGTTTAACCCTTATTCACATCACAGGCTAGAACCCTAATTACATAACAACATAGTATTCAACAAGATCTAACACATCCAAGAACTTAGCACATAGAAATGGATCATATATAGCATTCATTCACATCACTAAGAACTAAGATACTATATCATATGCATATAACATAAATATTACAACACTAAGCATAAATCACATCAATAACATATCAACTATACAACACAAAACAATCACAACACTAGATATACATGGTTCACCCCAGTGTGGGGATATGCCCACCAACTCTTCCTCTTCTTTATTATCTTCTGCCAATCTCTTTACATCCACAAAGCCTCAAGCCCTACTCCTCATAGGACATGAGATATGCACACACCTCTCCATATCCTCCTTCCCTGAGTTAGGTCACAACACAAAACCTTCTTACATAGTCTGCACACGAGCTTCTTACAATCACTTACACTTAGATCTGCAAGTCTTAACACACAATATGCACAAAGCCCCTAGATCTTCACTAAGATGATTCTACTAGGTCTAGTTCTAGTCTTTCTTACATTGCCTAGATATCTATTTATACATTACAAAAGGTGCATGTTATCGCAAAGTTTGTAGCAAGGATAAAAGGCTATAGATTGAAGAGGAAAACTGGTGTAACTGGAACCAATCCCACCCAATGTCACCTCAATGGGATGGTTCTTTTTTTTTAGGGTTGTAGGCTTAGTGGAGACGTCCCTGGTGATCTGGGGTTTTGAGAAGGAAAATGATTATAAGACAAAGATAATTTTTCCCCTCTCACAAGTCACCACCGAGAAGATAGTCCAGCTAACAACTAATAATAAAGTATAACCAAAAAGAGATATGTACCTTCCCGAGACAAAGAAAAAATAAATTGATATATGCAAGTTGGCTCACTTGGTTAGTAAGTCATATAAATCAATGACTATCTAATACACATATAAGCAATTGGATAATAAATATTGATGAAGTCAATGTTTATAAAATAACAATGAAATATAATGTCACTTCTTAAATAAATGCTAAGAAAATGTGGCATTCAATGCAACAATCAACACTTCATTCAATTAATGCCTTTAAACCACCATTCAATTTCTTATAAGAGAAATGTTACCTACACAAATGATATTATAGCAAGGGATGACGAAAGTAGTAGGTCAGTAGGGTTAGTTTATAAGCTAGGGTTAGCAGTTAGGGTTTGATTCAAAGTTTTGAGAGTTGTTGTGATCAAGTTCATTCAAGACAAAAGTTCTTTAGATTAGTGCCTTAGGGTTAATGGAGTCAAAATTGAAGGAAACAAGAGATAAAGGATCAAAATATAGTACAGATAAGGACTAGAAGGTGAAGCTTTGAGGTGTTTCTAGGGAAATGCCTCAAAGTCAAAACCCTAGGGGAGAGAGGCTCACCTTGGTGTAGGGGAACTGGGCCTCGATGCTCTCTCCTCCTTTCTTAACTCAATGGAAATGATGGCTAGTTGAGAGAATATAATGAAACTAAGATGAGAGGGCTTACAACAAGGCCTTACTATCAAACCCTAGAAAAATCATCCAATCAAAGTGTAGAAGAACTAGGCTCTGATGTGTCTCATTCTTCTTAGCTTGAAAATAAAATGGATAAAAAAATGAAGAGAAAAGAAGAGTGTAGCTACAAATAGGCTCTTCTCTCTTCAAACAATGGCTGAAAAATATCTTAATGGGGACATGAAACAAGGACCAATGATGTGTTCTTGTCACCTAGGGTTTATTCAACAAATTTATAACAACATATGCAAGAAATAACAATACAACCATTCCATCAAGAAGTTTTGCAGAAATTCACTTATTACCAAGAAAAAGCATAGCAAACCCTAGTTGTAACACCTTCCACCAAGAGAAATGCCAAAATATGCCAAGAAGGTATTCCTTCAAAACGTGCACCTCACAATTTCATCCAAATAACCCAATTCTAGTAAAAATTTCAGACCTCACTGATTAGTGAGTGAGAGATGATAAAAAATGAAGGTGAAAATCCTCCATTTATACTGTACCATGACCTAATTTTACATTTTAGGTCATGAAAAAGGCCGACAAGGCCAAAATACTAAAATGATATTGTTTTGTATTAAATTTTCAAAATTAAACCCTAATCAAGCTAAAGAGAGACATCAAGCCCCTCTAAGGGAGACGTTAACCCCTTCTAGGGAAAATGGAGCATCCTGGAGCAAAATGTTATCTCTCCTTAGGCTTCTCCAAACTACCACACATGCCAACACTGCCAAGTTTTCCTCTCAAGATGTCCATAAGGTTGGATGACATCATGATCATCATGGGTGATGTCCTAGGCCTTCCAAGGCCAACGTTCCACTCAAAAAAGGGCCAATCCCCCTAGGTCAAGCTCTGTCAAGGTGCCTCTAGTGGAACATCCTCCTCTTCTCCGATGCAAAGACCTTGATCCATCTTTGTCCTATCTCTGCCCCGTGATGGGGTCTCAACATCCATATGATGGGATATTCAACCCCATGGAGGTTCAAACTAATCATTTACCCATGTGTACTGGTCCAAAGTGGTATCTGTCTGTCGGGCATGATCCTGCACATCAACAACTACACCCTCCATGGGCTCATGAGTCACAGGGATCATAGTAATTTCAATCAAATCTCATCATCAATATTATTAAACATGTGAATAAAATCCCTAATACATTAGTCAAAATCTCAAAGACATTACACAAGCCTGCAATACAAGTTTGGAGAAAATGACAAGGCATCCTATTGGGCTAATGTCTACTAGAAGAGGAAATTTTTCAGAGAATACCTCATCCAAGACATGTAAGCGGGTGATGTCATCAAGGGATGTCCAAGAAAGTGGGTGCAGTGGGGGAAGAGGATGCAAATCTTTACCTGTGGGTGCCTTTGTAGAAAGAAAGTTGCACTTGTCCTGGATGCAAATTTTTCAAGCCCATTCATGTATTTCATTCTTACATTTTATTCTTTTATTTTTATATTTATTTTTTCTTCAAGAGGCTAATCAAGGGACACTACCCTGGTGTGGTGACCAGTGGTGACAGTTTTATCCACAAGTACTTTCACAAAAATGAGAAGGTTGGCTCATGATGAGACCCCTTTCCCCTTGGCCATGCAACCAAGAGTCACTACCCTACCCTAGTGTGGTAACCAGTTGATGGTAATGTCATACTACTAGGTACCCATGGACCTAATAGGTTGGCTCATGATGAGACCCCCTATCCTCTTATTAGGTCTTATTTTATTGCTTTTCTAGGTCCCTCTTGTTTCTTGCTGAAAAGCCTTTTATTGATTTCTCAGGGATCCCTGGCTAAAGCATCTAGAGGTTTTATTCTTAGGATTTTATCTTTTACTAGCTTTCTTTTACCTTCTGGGCCTTTAGCCCCTTCTTCCCATGAGATAAGGTTCAATATTGAAAATAGTTCAACCTAGTGCCCAAACAAGTGGAATGGGATAGGTGAGCGGGAAATAAGATGAAAAAGTGGTGTTGTGACAGGGGTAGATGATGGATTTTCATAAATCCCCCCCAGTGGAAAACTAAAAAGCACAAACACAAGATTACTAGGGCACCCTATCAATCCCTCTAGACATGGTCAAGTGGGCAAGTGTAATATCCAAGCATTTGTTAGAAACAAAAGGAATAAAATGTACATATTCAAGGGTTTTGATGATCAAAGTGACACATACTATGATACCTAGACTAATTAACTCATGGAGAAAGAACCATCTCTAACACAAGACCAAGCTAATGGTGATGGATTTTGTTGCTACTAACAAGATAAAGGTGCTGGGAGGAAGAAAGGTAGTCCCTCCAGGGCCATGATAAATTCAATCCTACTCTCGGTATTTCATGTCTAGGACCTATGGCCCTTGAGACATGATCTCCTAGTTATTCCTAAAAGTGGGGGATAATAGAGCCTAAGCATGGGAAAACCCATGGGTCAACATCCCATACCTGTTACATAAAACCTAAACCCAAAAAGACCTAAAAAGGAGGCGAGATCCTGTGATCTCCACTTTGCCTTGCACTCCATCTTCGACCAACTTTTGAAAGTCCCAAAAATGGTCAAACATGACCAAGGTTCTCCAAAACTTGGTCAAGGGCCAACAAGCCCCCAACACTCACCTATGACTCATCCCTAGTCACTCTGATCTGGGAAACTCTACCTCAAAGGCCTCGATATTCCTCGACCTACTACTTCGCTAGAGCCTGTTGCTCAATGAATTCCTGAAGAACTTTATCAGTCATAGGATCTTCCAAGCATTGTTCCACCGTGGTGACCACTCATTCTAGTTGTGCAACGTTCCCTTCAATCTCCTCAAAAAATGTGCAAGATTGATCCTGTACTGGCTGGAGCCTCTCGGTGACATCCATGAGTTTACTCTGAATGGAATGGACCTGTTGTTGAACTGTGCACTATTCCTGGGACCTTTTAATCCTCTCAACCACTAACAGCGGCTTCAACCATGCTTGTACTGTTGTTGCTTGTTGCTTTACCTCTTGAAATTGTGTCTCCAATGTTCGTAGTTCAGGGTCCTCTACAAGGTGCTCATAGGTCTACGCACTTCGACTGCTGAGTTGTTTTCATTCTAAGGACAATGTCTTGATTCTCTTGACTGCGATCTAGGAAGTTTCTTCTCTTTGATCCTACACTTCCTATGGAGTTCTTGGTACTAGTTGTAATTCCAGTTCTTCTACTCTTTGTTGGAGCCACTGAGTGGCTTCAACAAGATTTCCCACTTGAATCTCCACTAGGTCTTCTTCCATATATTATAATCCCATCATACAGTGAAGTGCAACTGTTCTTTCTCCTTCTAGATCTGTGCTCTATCCTCTACAAACTTCGCTTGGAGGTCATCCTTTTCTTGTTGCACAACCTAAAATTGCTCTATGCATTCTTCTTTTGCTTGCCTCAATGCCTCTGTGGATTTAATTTTTTCCTCTTGGAAATGATGAAGGTGAGATTCTATTGCATATTCTATTTTGCGTAGCTGGGCAAGCTCATCTCCCAATTCTCTTCCTGCTGATGACAATGGCATAATAGACATTGTGTGGCTAGAGTAGAGGGCTTGTTGTACCCCTTTCATACATGGTCTCCTATTTTACTTCATTGTGATGTAAAATATCCTCTAATTTATCTGACATAATGATGATTATGAGGTCGATGTCATCCACTGTGAGCATAGTTAGCAAATTGGGCTTACTAGATTTTGACTTCTTCCACGATGAAGGTCTTGTCAGGGAAACCTTTCCTTTCTTGGAAGTCTCTATCTCTGTCAAGGGATATTTAGGAAATGTTACTTCACCCTGATTATGATTTTATTATTCACCTTCATCCTCCTCTTTGTTTACTTCATCACCTCCTCTCCCTTCAGGTGAATCTGATGTAGTCTCCTCGAATGCAATGTTCAATTCTTGTACCTCTTCCTTATTTTTCTTCTTGCTGCTTCTTGGTGCATCATACTCTTTGCGAGTGACTATAGGACTTCCAATGAAGTCAAGGTTGGGGAGTTATTCTTGGTTGACTAGTACAAGGAACTTTGCAAGCCATTCCTTGGTTATTTCTTCCATGTCCTCCTTTGTGAGCTTATAGTAGGACTCGAGCTCTTCTTTGTGCTCGTATCCATGCACATTGATACAGATGAAGTGCTTGTCTACACGAAACTTAACTATTGGCATGAACCTATGAAGGGTGTTCGACATCATGCAAGGGAAGGATTCGATGGAAATCTTCAGCTATAAAAAATATCTCTAGAACACAACGTTCAACTGCCATTTTTTTTCCATGTTGCTCGAATACCATAGCGTAGTGAAATTCACAACTAGTGGTTTAGAAGGCTCAATTTCAGGGAAGATTTCTCCTTTCGTCATATCCCAAGAAATGAAGGCAATGAGAATCAACAATGACTTGAAATGGAACTTATATCCCTGATCCTAAGCTTCGCGATAATATTTCTCTAACTAGTTGATGAGGTAGCTCTCCTAGTTCATTTGCATCCCTTCAACACATTTCCCTACAAGGTTGACGACAAACCCTGTGACCTGCATTGGTCTGTTCTTCCTCAGGAACTTACCAATGATCAACTGGTAGGCTAGGCACATTGTGCCATTCTTGATAGAGGCTATTGTGTATCCTTGCTTCCCCTTCTCCACATCTCCATAGGTGTCTTTGATTCACTACAACAGGGCGCAATCCACAGCCTTCCTTGGGTAAACATCATGTGGATCCGGTCCTTTCATGCTCAACTTGGTAATCCAGTGGATCAACATCGAATCTATGGTGATGCATCTATCCAGCCACAGATAACCACCATGGAAGCAATACAACAATATTTTAACACACACATTAACCTCTTGATGCCTACCGAAGTGTGGTATATTCATCACATTAAGGATGGGGGATCTCGCGATGTCCATGGTCCATGAATGGGGGATTATCTTCGACTTATTTCCTATTGTCTTGGTCAAATACTTGTGTGATGCAAGCATGCCATGTTTCTTGTGATCTCCTAAGTTGAAGTCATTGATATTCAACGTCAAAATTTGTCCCAACTGTGGTCCAACTGGGTGTATCCCCTTTGAGAGGTATGTAGTGATCAATGTGTAGTCGAAGTCCCTCAGGATGCTGTCACAACTAACTGCGCCAGCCAAAGGTAGGATATAGTCGGGCATGATAGATGGGATGAGATTCGAATTCACCAAGCCATCGTGATGCTTGCTCCAATTCTCTATCGCAGTTCTAGAGGGTGCAAATCGATGTACATTTGATGGGGAGGCTTGCAATTCTCTAGTTGATGAGGCCTGTGCTACTGTGAACATGACCTTCTAAGCCATGAGGTCTATGGGGATCTATTCAATGGATTTGTCTACTATGCTAAAGTCACCCAACATACAGGCTCGAGATCAAATATCTCAGGTCAGTGACCAAACACTCATAGTAATTGAACGGGTGGCAAAGTCTCAGTAAGAACTGCACGATAACAATTAGTTCTTTGTGGGCTCAGGTAATCACAATTCACAAAATTTTTCTCGGTGAAAAATTCGATGAGATAAATAGAGAATGTTGTAATGAATTCCTCCAATGGGTCAAAAATCCTCAATCAATACGATTCCATCCATTAGGGAGCAGTCCCAACAGTCCAATGGTGAGATTTCTGGCAATAACTGCTTTGCTATCCATTCAGAAGCATCGTTCTAACGGTTAGGATGCCTCCAATGGTCATATTTCTCCATCATAGTGAAGTGCCAGTTTACGTTGTTCTTCTATTCTGATGAAGTTCAAGTTCTTCAAACTTTCCTTCTGCGAAATCCTCTCTGAAACTTCCTACAATTTTTCTAACTTTGCTTTCTTCTTGCTAAGCTTTCTAGCTTTCTTTCCTATGATTTGCATCTTTAGATTACTCTTTCCATTCTTGTTCTCATCTCCTCTTAGAATAGTAACTTTGCATTGTTGAGGATATTTCATAGGGTTTGAGGGTAATACTTGTTTTCTTTCTAGAGTGGGTGCTCTACTCTTTTGTATGGACATGTGCTTCAAGTCTGCCTATGTTCTTTAAACTTTGATAGCCAGATCTCTGACCCTTAGTATTTTCGACTTGTCCTCTTATTCTTCCAGTAAGTGCGATATTCTCCTAGCCATGAAATCGCTTAGTTCTTTCTTTTTCTGTTCTAGAGCTTCCTCTTCTTCTTTCCTGCGGATCTGATCTTTCTCAATCCAGGTCTTTCCTAGCAAAATAGAAAATAGGGCATTTTCCTCAACAAACTTAATGACCTCAAATTCTTCCTCTGTCAAAGTTCCATGAGAACTCATAAGTACCTGGATTAGTCTTCCACATAGAGTTATCATTTTTCCTTTAAAAAATTCTATTCCTCCTAATGAAGGAACCATAGAAGGATTTCCCATAATTTCCCAAGTACATTTTGTCATGATATTCACCTATGTTTCCTCATCCAGAACATAGTCTATGTTGAAGTCTCCTATTCTTTTTTCTATGAACTCATTTTCTTTTAAGATCTTTGATAAACCAATGTCTTTGTGATCATTTCAGGTTTCTTTCATCTGTAATAATATAGTCTCTGATTCTTTCTAGGGTTCTATCATATTCTTAGTTTCTTGACCTTTCTCATGGTTTTCTTGTCTCATATTCATCTTTTCAACTTTAGCAATCATTCTAGGGAAATCCAAAACTTCATGATCCATAGCTTTACAACAAAGACAATTGGGACCTCTATCAGGGCATTCCTTACTAAGATGTCTCAGCCTTCTGCAACTATAACAAAGGGTCAATCCTCTCTTTCTCTTAAATGATCCCCAACCTTTCCTGTACTACGCACTGGGATCATAGTTTTGAACCTACAAAAAATTATTTCTAGGATCCTGCATCCATTTTTTAGTACAAACATTCTTTCTATGCATAGGAATAACATATCTTTTATTACTTCTATTAGATCTACTCATATAAAATCTTCCTTCTTCTAGTTATGCCCTAGTTTTTAGGGTAGGACAAAATCTATCAAGCATACCGAGATTCATTCTTTCGAAACAAAAATTTCCACTTATCTTACCTTTCTTAGAGAATAAATCTTTAAGATCTTACCTCTTTTCTTGAATTATGATTCTCTTCTTAGCAAAGAGCTTCATAATTCAAGTAGGGTACTGTGCACTAAAACAACATATCTACACAAAAATATTTCTTCTTTTCTTCAACTCCCAACAATCAGAGTTTCAGGTCCCGTCAACAGAACTATTTGTTGTCACATAGGGAAGACCCGGGGTTCAATGATTCAACAACACACCAAAAAAACTCTAACTACCGTCCCTTTTGCCAACACCTATGAAGTAGATGAAGTCTCACCTGAGGTAGAGGAAGGGGTGGTTTTAGGACTCAAGTGTCTACAACCTAGCTGGGACATAGATTTGTGATCAAAACACTTAAAAAAGAACTTAGTAGTTAACATTAATTAGTATTTAACCCTTATTCACATCGCATATTAGAACACTAATTACAAAATAAAGAAGTATTCAACAAGATCTAACACATCCGAGTGCTTAGCACATAGAAATAAAGTAGATCCAGCATTCATTCACATCACTAAGCACTAAGCTACTATATCGGATGCATATAACATAAATATTACAACACTAAGCATAAATCAAATCAATAACATATCAATTGTACAACAAAAAGCAATCACAACACAGGATATAAGTGGTTCACCCTAGTGTGGTGCTATGTCCACCATCACTTCTTATTATTTATTATGTTCTATCAATCTCTTTACATGCACATATCCTCAAACCCTACTCTGCATAGGATAAGAGACCTGCATGCACCTCGCCATATCCTCCTTCCCCGAGTTAGCTCACAACACAAAACCTTCTTACACAGTCTGCGCATGAGATTCTTACAATCACTTGCACTTAGCTCTTCAATTCTTAACACACAGTATGGACAAAGCCTCTAGATCCACACTAAGACGATTCTACTAGGTCTAGTCCAAGTCTTTCTTACATCACCTAGATATCTATCCATACATTACAAAAGGGGACTAAGCATGGGAAAACCCATGGGCTAACATCCTATATCCATTACATAAACCCTAAGCAAAAAAATCCCTAAAAAGGGGGTGAGATCCCATGATCTTCGCTTCACCTTGCGCTCCATCTTTGACCATCCTATCGAAGTCCCAAAAATTGTCAAACATGAACAATGTTTTCCAAAACTTGGTTAAGGGCCAACAAGATCCTTGGTACACTTTTACCCATTTCCTCCACAGTTTCTTCTTGTTGAGCATTATGAAAAACTCTCACCATTTCCTTTTTGTTAGGACAATCTCTATACTTGTGGTCTCCTTTACAACCCCAACATTGCATAGGTGTCTGCCTTGGCCTTTACCCACCTACTTCAACCATCCTGGTCTCTCTAAGATCTAGCCGTCCTTGAGGACTATTTCTTAAAAATGGAGGCTTGTTTCCATTCTTCCTCTGCTCCTTGAATTTCTTCTTGTCTTTCCAAGCTCTTTGGAAAGTAAGCTTTCCTTTTTGCTAATCATATAATAAATTTTCTCTCCTTGTAGTTTCTTCCATAGTTTTGGGATCATCATATTGGATTTTATCACTAATGAAAGATGCCAGCCCACTCAGATATCGATGGTTCTTGATGGTCTCATCCTTCATGAAAGGGACATACTTAAACATCTCTAGAAATATCCTTTCATATTCATCTTTAGTCATGCTGCCCAGTTTAAGTTCAAAGGACTCTTTCATCTTCTCGTAATAGTATCTATTGGCTAAGTACTTCTTTTCAAAATGTTTCTTCAATTCCTTCCAAGTCACATCTTTCTCCCCGAGGCATTGTACTTGCACGATCTGATCCCACCATATGGACTCCTTTCATTTCAGCTGATATATTGCAATTATTCCTTTTGCATGAAAGGAATAATTATGCAATTGGAAATATTTCCTCATGCCAAGTAGTCATGTCTCATTCTCTTCATCTTTCTAGTGCTCTCCATCAAAAGTAGGAGGTTTGATCTTATTCATTTCACCCTTTAGTTCATCCACTTCATATCTCCTATGATTTATGGTAGGAGATGGACTTGAACTGCTATGTGGCCTCCTTTCAAAATGCCTTTGAAAGTGTTGGTGGTGTATGTTACCACTTCTTTCTTTTCTTTCCTCATCAGGGGACCTATGGCTCCCTGATTTGTTGGATCCATTTTCCTTATCCAACTTCTTTTCAATTATTTCCAGGCTCTGCATTAACTTCATATTGAAGTCTTTCTATTGTTCCTTGGCTCTCTTAATCCTTTCTTTATCTGCATGGTGATTTTGGACATCTTTTTGCGAATTTTTAATGATTTTCATTATGCTCAAGTCTTTATCTATTTCTTCTCCATGCCCATTAGAGTTTGTTCCTTAAACTCCCAAATCAACATTCATTCCTCTAACTTCATCCTTTGGAATATAAGCATCCTGTGCCTCCTTCATTTTTCTATGGGTATTTAATCGATCAAGAATCCCCATGGATCTATCTTCAAGTCCTCTTCTATTCTACAAATCACTTTCAGGCACTAGCCTGTTTTTCTTCATCCCTTAATTCACATGTGACCACAGCTGTGAGAAAGTGCTAATGGTTGGGTGCTTATCTAGAGCCTTGAAACTTTGGGGCTCCATAGCTTCAGAGGTTTCCCTTTTCGCACATCAAAAAAAAATCTCCTAGAGTTTTGCATTCACGAACATGTGAAGTGGGGTTGATCAATGGTTCTTGGATTTCCAACATCCAACAACTTTTATTTACTACATAACTTCGGGATTTGGGATTTCAAGACTGTCCATACTCTCAATCCTTCTGGATTGTCAAGTATCTAGACCTTGGGGTCTGATGCACACGTCCCCTATGACCAACGATTGAGATTAACTATGACCTTCGAGCCTTCGAGAGTTCTCTACTCAATGCTAACTATAACACCTTTCCTATGGAGTACCAAGTCTCCAGACTTCACGATCTGGTGCCACGTGTCTACTAGGTTCAAGTTATCATGGGCCCCACCTATTTAAATTCTTGTCCAAGGTTTTAACTTCTTTATGTATTCATCAGGGGCCCCACTACCCATGCTCGAGAGGAGTGCCACGTGGTGAATTAATAGAAGCGTAGATGTGGCCCAATATGATGGGTGGCACATGTCATGTTCTAACTGGCCTTTCTATATTTCAAATGTTCTTAACTCTCTGACACGTGGCACACATTCCATGTGTGCACATCATCCCTAGTGATGTCAGCAGGCCACATCACTCTGGGACTTTAGGCTTCAGAAGATTTTATAGTTGCACACTCCAATTATTCCGAACATTAAACTCTCAAACATTCTTACCTTCCAAGGTCCACATAGTACAACTATAAAAAATTAAGGTGGTGGCATGTGGCATGTATAGGAAAGGTCCACCTCACTACTGGTGATGTCATCATGCCATGTCACTTCTATTCTTCACCTTCAGGACTTCGGGCTTCAATACGTTTCACATTAGCACACTCCGATTCTCCTGAATGGAGAACTCCCAAACAACATGATCTTTTGAAACACATTTCCTTTTATGAACGGTCTAGCTTAACTCCAGACTTTGGAACTTCAAGAGTTTTCACTCTATCACACCTTGTTTCTCCCAAATGCCAAATTACTAAACAACCCAATCTGTTGACATGTGTTTCTATTGACGAATGGTTCATATTAACTCCGAACTTTGGGACTTTGGGAGTTTTTGCCTTAGCACATTTGGTTTCTCCAGAGCAATGAATTCCTAAACAAGACAATTTTCTGACATGTGTCCCTTTTGGTGAACAGTCTAGATTAACTCTGGACATTGAAACTTCATAAGTTTTCAGACCATCACACCTTGTTCCTCTCAAAAGTCAAATTCCCGAACAAGACAATCTGTTGACATGTGTCCCTTTTGATGAACATTCTGGATTAACTCTGGACTTCATAACTTTGGGATTTTTCACTCTATCACACCGTGTTTCTCTCGAATGTTGAATTCTTGAACAAGCCAATATACCGACACATGTTTCTTTTGATGAATGGTCTGGATTAACTCAGGACTTCGGGACTTTGAGAATTTTTTCCTTAACACACTTTGTTTCTCCTAAATGCCAAATTCCTGAACAAGCGAATCTGTCGACATGTGTCCCTTTTGATGAATGGTCCAGATTAACTCTCGACTTCGAAACTTCAGGCTTCGGGGATTTTTTCCTTAGCACACTTTGTTTTTCCTTCATGGATTAACTCTGGACTTCCAAACTTCTGTGAGATCTATGACTCACAATCAATTGCACGTATATCTAACGAATGATATTTTTTTTTCACCGTTGTGCCTTACCTTCTTCTCTTGGCTTGATCTAATGGCTTTGATCCGTCCTTGGTCAAATCCAATGATAACACGTCTCCTCGAATCTATGGTGTAGATCCACTTCGGGACTTCGAAACTTTGGGCTTTGGCCCCATTTGATATATAACACATAAACTTCACTGAACTCGTGGAGTATGAAGAAGTTCAAGGTTAACTCTCTTGCACCTTTTGTAGATCTGACAATTGGAATAGTTGTCCCTTCCACTGCACAAAACTTACACCCTAAGTTGAAACCTTGCGGTCCAACACAATAGTTGTTGTGGCTTCTTTCTATGTTGCCATTACATAAACTGTTATACCTCCTAAGCTTCATAACACAACGAAGGTATTCTCTTAGCACCCAAGAGTGCTTCTAACTCATATTTGTCTGTTTCGACAAAAATTCCTTTCCGAAAATTTTCCTTCAACTTCCAATAACATGGCCCATCCAAGCTCAATATGGAAGCCATAGCTCTGATACCAATATGTAACATCCCCAGCCACCCACAGGCCAAGTGTCTTCACAAAGTAAATGTTGGGTATGCGTTATATTCTTTGCACGAGTAGTAGTGTTTGAGCATCTGCGCCGGGCACACAGGGGGGTTAGAGGGGGGACCACTAGGCCCCCCCTTGGGGGGTGCAGGGGTTCAGGGGTAGCGCCCCCAAAAATTTTTTTCGCATTGGGACAACATATTTATGGGATGACATATTATCGGGATGACATATTTCTAGGATGACATATTACTGGGACGACATATTTTCAGGACCACATGATATTTAGGTGGTTTTTCAGCACATGGTTTTTTGCTGATGGTTTTCTATTTCCAATTAAGGAATTAGGGTTTTGGACTAATCCAGGTCATTGGGTTAGGGTTTT
>CBVK0101064411.1:0-41249 GCA_900067695.1 Picea abies
GTGGGAGAATGTTGGGTATGTGTTATATTCTTTGCATGAGTAGTAGTGTCTGAGCGTCTACACCGGGCACGCAGGGGGGTTAGAGGGGGGGCTGCTAGGCCTCCCCTTGGGGGGTGCAGGGGGGCGGAGACCCTCGGGCGGGGGTTCAGGGGAAATGCCCCTGGAATTTTTTTTCGCATCGGGACGACATATTTCCGAGACGACATATTACCGGGATGACATATTTTCGGGACGACATATTTTCGGGACCACATGATATTTAGGTGGTTTTTTGGCACATGGTTTTTTGCCGATGGTTTTCTATTTCCAGTTAAGGAATTAGGGTTTTGGACTAATCCAGGTCATTGGTTTAGGGTTTTGGATGTTGCTGGCTCCAATATGTATATTGTATTGTAAACAATGTAACAAAATGTATGAATATAATATATGCTGGTTTTCCCGGTTTGGGTTTCTAGGGGAAAAAACTCTGTGTAATGTTTGCATTTTCCATTGTATCTTTTCTATTCTTTTCTGAATATCTATTTACAGTAGACATTGTACAAGGTTAGAATTTACAGTAAACATATTTTTCTCTGGTACCATTTTGTAATATCCCTAACAAACCCATTTCATGCCATGCTACTCCAGGAAAATAACACGCTCAAGTATACATATACATATCTAATGCAATTTTAACCATACATAAGCATTATGTTCATACACATATTCTTTGGAAGCGACAATAACACATACAAATTTAACAGATGATTTACATTCTTCTATCACACAACATAATGCAAAAATAATAGTAAAATAATACATGTAGTAATCATAGGAAAAAACCATAAATATAATAGCATATACATGAAATACTCATCAATATAGCATGTACAAATACCCATGTAAATGAACATAGAAATTGGTCCTTATATTTTAATTGAGGTACACCAACTGCATGTAGACCTTCCATGAACCTCCCATCTTTAGACCACACTTCTCATCACTCTCAACAGTGGGTCACCCCCGAGCTGGGACTAAACTACATTGGGCAAGGGATTCCTAGGCTAGGAAGGAACAACAAGAATTTTCACAGTAGAATAGGAAGGATTCTCTCCAAGGAGATGCTTACACCAAAAAATCATAGACTCTCATTCCCCACATGCCTGTTCCACCCCAAGAGTGTACACCTTCACTGTCACACAACCCCTCAGCTGCTACACCTCCCTTTCCGGGGGCTTCAAAAACATGTCGGATCAAGAATTCTTAGAGCTCTGTAGCTGCTACTAAAATCCCTCCAGAAGAACTCACTTCCTCAACACACTCTTTCACTTGGATAGAGTTTCTCACATGCCTCACAACCTGCTTCTTCACTCTCTCTCCTGAACACATGGGCATGGTGATGGAAACAATAGAATATAGATGTGGGGAACAATAATGACAGGACAATACACAAGAAACCCGTAGGGTATAGGTACAATGAGGGTATCAATATGGTCTTGTTATAAAGGTTCGATGTGTTTTAGTAATTCCACAATGGTGTTCCACGGTTACTATGTGCTTGTTGGGTGCATTGTTCAATCAGGGTAACAAATGGACAACCTGGTCACACTGGTCTAAATCGTGAGAATCATCAGAATGGTTAGAATGTTCAAAATGAAAAATCCTTAGAGAGACGGAATGGTGAGTGCCACCCCCCATAATGGTGGTAAGTCCCACATAAATTTGCATGCATCTTGGGTGACACTTGACTCTCTAGGAGCTCGTTCCTCTTCACTTGGAGTTTGTTCCTCTCCCCAAAGAAACTTATGAAAATTGGGTTTATTTCCCCACTTTAGTATTTTTTCAGGAATACATTATATATTCCCTTGGGTTAAGCCCTCAAGCTTAGCCGCTCTTTCTTGGACTCTCAGCCCCATCCCTTTCCCTACCCAATGAAGCTTAGTCCCTCATAAATCTTTCTTCATGGTCAATCTACACACAATGATGTATTTTA
Source organism: Picea abies (assembly GCA_900067695.1). Lineage (NCBI taxonomy): Eukaryota > Viridiplantae > Streptophyta > Pinopsida > Pinales > Pinaceae > Picea > Picea abies. Next base: position 1,973 of record CBVK0101064411.1, read on the forward strand.
TTAATAATCTACATAATTAGATATACAAAATCAGGCCCACTGGCCTTATCATTTAGGCTCTCCAGCCTAATAAACACATAAGCCTACCATCTTATAATTACTTGGTTGACCAGCCTACAAAACATGTTACATTCATAACATTCATAATTACAATTGGGGCTCGGCCTTGGGATATTTCACTTTCTTCCATTCTTTTCCTAACTATATTTTTTTTCCTTTGTTGTACACTTGTCATTAGGGAAGAGAAGATGAACCATTTTGTAGTCGCCTCTTCAAGAAGAAGGTGAAGGGACACATGCGAGTTACTAATTTTTTAGAAAATAGGGTAGAAGCTCATTTGATAGGGACTTTTGGATTTTCAAGCATCGTATAAACCCAAGAACTTTTTAGAGAACATATACTATGTTAACTAATATTTAGAATCCCTCATGGCCAACATGTTATAGAAGGAATTTTGTGTAGAAACAGATCAGAGATTTGAACTACTTCAAGTGAATATAACTATTGGTTCTGTTAGCGACCAAATTGCAATGGTATTTTTGAGAGCGTTTTCATCACTCTCTACTTGATTTATCATTTTCTTAAGTCTTTTGGTCAATGTCATTAACCTTCAGATTCTTCATCAAGATCTCATTGATCACTTTTTCCCAGAAAAACTTTGGTTTTTCCCTCTTTGACCTGCAATACAAAAATGCAAATAAATTGGTAAGCCCAAGTCTATGCTTGGTGGATTTTCAAATATAAAAAATATACATTTGTTTTTTATATTTTTTAAATATCATATTATCAAAAGAGGTGTTGTGTGTTTAAGTGAGCCTAATCTATCCTAAGTCAAGATTAGTGACCAAGTTCTATGCATATACCAAAGTCTACTTCTACATGTCAATAGACAAACCAACATAAGGCCACTCAGCATACCAAAGCCAGGTGCAAGCGTGAACTCTCCATTCCACATAGGTCATCAACATACCCTAGAGACTAGTGGCAGATTTAAAAGTTATAATCTTCAAAATCCTGATGTGTGTGGAATATGTCTCATGAGTAGAGTTTAAAAATAATCAAAAGAAAAATGACAGTTTCAATGTTCCCGTACAAGTGTTAAGCCCTGGGAATGATAGCTCAGGGCTAGGTATCGATAACAGGCGCTACATGTTTTTAGAGTAGCAGATTTAAAGGGTCGTATCATATTATGAATACAGAGAAGACACTTTAATATTCAGTAAGAAAGCAAGTTCTAGATGCATGTACAGAGTTCGTGTTAAGTCTGTAAATGCATATATTCAACATCAATTCTAAAGGTAGTAACAAAAATCAACAACACAAAGAGGTGACTCGATCCAACATGTATTATTACGACTGAATTTGTGGAGGAATGTGACTTTGTCAGACGATTTGGTGGAAAGTGAATCGAAGTTATAGTGGAATAAGTGATTATGTTTTACTTTTGGGGTGTCTCTCGTTTCTAAATATCCATGTCAAATGAAGCCTGTTTTTGGTGCCAAGTATCAAATATTGGAAAGTCTCAAGGGTTGATTCTTAGATCCATTCAAGAGTATTTTTGACCAATAATGGCATAGCATTCCTATAATAATCGAGATGCTAATGAAAGTCTAGCTACACCTTTTTGGCATGAGTAGTGGATTTGTGAATCCAACTCCTAAATTGGATCTTGGACTCATCTTCAATGTAGGTTATGAATATTATTTTTCAATCTTATATAGCATAAATAGATCTACACCTCTTCGTGTGTCTATTTCTATTTATGATTTTGAACAGTTTTAAGAAACTCAAAACTTTTGACATCTTATTTTGGTCCACAGAGGCGCTGTTAGATGCCAAATCCCCTGACTTTCGACAGCTAAGTCAACTCTATTCAATACATGTTATCTTTCAAAAGTGTAGAGATGCATAGAATTAAAGTCTCTTCTCCCAGATTGTATCTAGTTTTTTTCACATCACGCGAGAAAACTACCAAGGAGGAAACAACTATAAAATAGATAAGAAGGAAAGTGTTGATCAAAATCTCGAAAGAAATAATATTGTTTTGGAATGCAACATGAATTATGGAGTTGATAGTGGAGTAATTCATGGTATCAAACACTACATGAAGCAATTGACAGAGTCATTGTATAAGCCCATGAGGCGAGGCCAAAAACATGAGTGCGCTATGAAATTAAGAGGCACGCTACAAAATTTTCAGGTGCTACAAAAAGATCAGTTACATAGGGAATTTGAAGGTGACAATGTTCTAGCATCTACATGTGGCATATGAGGGAAGAATTTTACCTACCAACTAGGCAATAGGTGGCAGAGTTTTCCAGTTTTTCATGCATCATGTTTGGTACTCGAGACAATTTGAGCAACATCTTTCTACTTACAATGTTTTCTGTTTAACTAGTTCCTATGAATTAGTTAGTGTTTACATGTGTCAGTCCTTGTAATGATTTTTCTATTTTTAGAAACAATGATTGATGACTCGAGTCTTGAGGGATGAGGGAATATCTCTCTATATATGCACATGTAAATAATAGGAAGAAGAGGGTGAGGAGAGACCCAAGAGGTCTGTTGTAATGTTTTCAAGAAATGATTATGAGCTATAGGGCATGATAGCTCTATGTTTTCCTCAAAGACTTGTCTTAGTTTTTTATGAAAAGATCTTAGTTGATGAGCAAGACTTTTGATCAGTTAGTCTTTTCCTTTATGTGTTATCATATTCCTTCTAGTTTCCTCTTACTGGATGTGTTATATTTGTATAAGGATTGTATGAACATATATTGTGTCAAGGATGTTGTGATAAGGATTATTACAACAACTTCCACATACACATTTCTTTCATTTTGTGATGTTTTGAAAGGTTTTCTAACTATTACAGATTCTTCCTGTAGCGACTGAAAGTAGGTTTCTTTTCAGCCTTGACTACACATAGTGTTTTCTCGATTTCTTCATTCACACTTATTTGATCTCTAAACTGATCTAGGGCCTTATTTGACATGTTTTACTGCCCATAGGATGTTAAGTGAAGATTGTTAGATTTCACAGACTCCATGCCCAATGGTTTCATTGCTTTATTGATTAATTTAAACACTCGTAATTTCCTAAAACCCAAGTTATCCAATCAAAATTTTTTATTCATGATATGCTAGGCTTGAACTTGAGCAGTACAAGAGCAACTTCTAGCACTAACATTTTTGGTGTCATTGCCAGGGAATGGAAGTGAAGCTAGTTTCCCTAGGAAGAATGACATAGATCTTAATTTTGATGGCAGTCAAAGGAAGAACACAAAATTAAGTATAGCAATCTTCCTAGTGACTCCACGATTAAAGACTCCACTCGGGAGGATCCTGTTAATAGGAAGATGAAGAGGCTAAATTCTAAATCCTAATATCAGTTCATTAGTTTTCTACATGAAATTTTGTTGTTATTTATTATCTCTTTCATGATTTTCCCTTCACATGTCAAGAGGATTATTTTATGTTTTGTTTATTTCGATGATCATCAACCTACCTTCATATATCCAACCTTAGAAGAGTAAATCTTGCAGCCTTATGCTATTGATATTGATCCTAGATACCCTTTATAGCATGTTCCTAAAGATGAGTTCTGCATTCCAATTCCTCCTGAATCAAATCATTCATGTGACTTTGTGGAGATTGAAATTGATTCAAAACCTACTCAGAGTTCATTACCTTTTTCCTTACCTTCTTAAACTTTCCATCAACCTATTAACTTTCATGATCAGCCCACTCCTTTTCAAATTAAAATCAGAATGAATGTGTTCAAGAATTTAAGGCTTCCCTATCTCTTTCATCCTTATCCTCTTGACTTCCTTGAGTATGTTCCCTGCTTTTCTGGAGAGGATCATGTCACAGATGAGATTCATCTGGGGCCTTTGAGAATTTTGTTGATCAATTCAATATTTTTCATGATGATGTGATCATGATATTGTTCTCTAAGTATTTGTTCAGAGATGTTGTTATATGGTTTAAAGGTCTGAGAGATGATTCCATTGGTTCTTGGATCAAGTTGTCTAATATATTTTCGAAGCATTTGGGTGAGAACAAATCTCTAGATTTGTATCTCGCTAATTTTTATGATTTGAGGAGAAAGGAGAATGAAGATTTTCCTATTTTCAATCGAAGGTTCTACAACATTTATCATGATATGCCTTTGGAGATCCAGCCTACAGAGACTGTTTCCATGGTATATTATGTTATGTCTTAGCATTCAAAGCTTTCCCTTCTCTTATTAGAAAGGAAGTATTCATCCTTAAGGATCTTGTTTGAATATTCTCAAGAGGTGGAGGAGAACATCCATGCTTCCAGGAGGATATGAGAGTGGGTTTACTTTGAAAATCTACATGCAAATGAGCAAGAAGAATGTCAATATTTCTCATATTTTGAGAAGGAAGGTAATGAATTTGAAGCAGATTCAGAACAACAACAAGCATGCGAGTTTATTTTAGATTCAGGTTAGAATTCTTCAACATTTGCAGAATATTCTAAAGATAGGTATGCTTGTAAATTTTATGATCAATTTGCAAACCAGGTTGAACATGTGGTAACCAATGATTGCGTAGAAAACTACATGTTTCTAGTTGATCATAATACTTGTCATTTAAACACTTCTTTATCATTACCCTCTGAGCACTATTTTGAAGAGGAAATTGTAATGATTGATGATCAAGATATGATCACAATAGAATTAGAGGGTTATTAGTTTTACAGTAGATATTTTCCATGGACCAGCATGATTATGATCTCGGTTTCAAAGACCCGATGACAACCTTCATGGAATCATACATTTCATAGAACTTGAAATTTTCATATTTCCTTAGATCGCAAAAGTTTCCTGGTGGGTATGGTTTCCCGAACAAGTTTTTATCACTGCTATTACATTTTAGACATCATTTATTATTAAGTGGTATGGATGAGATTATTTTAGTATTGAAATTGCTTGGATGGCTATTATGGAAATTAGCCTTTACCTAACCAATTGCAGATATGGTTAGAGTAAGGTAGTGTAGGAAATAAGCTCATTGCCTGAGCACTTATTTTCCTTCAGTTCGCAGAAATAGCAGTCAGTTTGTGTGAATAAAGGAAGGTTTTGAGAGAGTTTACAAAATGGTTGATTTTTTACTCCATAGCCCAATAAAAAAGGCAACTAGAACTACTAGATTCTTGGAGCCTCACAGGGAGGTCTCCATCCTAGTTGGATCCAGATGTTAGTGACCAAAATGAAATGGTATTTTTGAGAGTGTTTTCATCACCCTCTACTTGATTTATTGTTCTCTTAAGTATTTTGGATAGTGTCCTTAACCTTCAGATTCTTCATCAATCTCCCATTGATCACTTTTTCCCAGAAATTCTTTGGGTTTTCCCTCTTGACTTGCAATACAAAAATGCAAATAAATTGGTAAGCCCAAGTCTATGCTTGGTGGATTTTCAAATATAAAAAACATACATTTTTTTTATATTTTTTAAATCTCATGTTATCAAAAGAGGTGGTGTGTGTTTAAGTGAGACTAATATATCCTAAGTCAAGATTAGTGACCGCATTTTGTGCATATACCAAAGTATACTTCTACATGTCAATCGACAAACCAACATAAGCCACTCAACATACCAAAGCTAGGTGTAAGTGTCAACTCTCCATTCCACACAGGTCATCGACATACCCTAGAGACTAGTGTTGAAAAGTCAATAAGAAATGTGTGTCTAATTTATTTTTCCCTTAAATAAATTGGACAATAAATATTAATCTATTATCTTATAATTAATTGAAATAATTAACTAAAATTGCAAATTAGTTAACTATAGGAAATTCTAGTTAAAAGGTTGATTGGTGGGACAAGAAATTCGAATTAGTTATAACCGAGTGATTTGGAGTTGTAACAGAATTATAAGTGTAGTTATGTGAGTTAAGCTCAGTTGTACTAGTTGTAGCTGAACTTACACTAGTGAGAGTTCACTGAATTAATTATTAGTTAATTCACAATCAGTGAACTCACATGCAACTAAAGATTTACCACTGTTAACTACATGCATGTCAGATCCAGTGGAGACCCAGTTGAGGTAACATGTGAAAGGGAAAGTTTGGCTATCAGTTGTGATTTCAGTCAAGTGCATTGATGCAATCACACACACAGTGGATGTGCCCATGAGGAATGTGCAACCTAGGCAAGAGGAATTCAAATTCATTTGTAGGTTTTTCAATTGCAGGGATTGCGCAGAGGAGGTAGGTTGTCTGGAGGCAGAGAATTGGCACATATATTTATTGATTTTAGTATGATAGTGTGAGACGATTGCATTGTACTGAGAGCACTTGGATTAGAGTTTTGTATGAGAATGTTTCATGATCCATGATATATATAATAAATGATAGTGTGGTTTTAATCTTTATGCTTTCCCAAAAAAACACTTGTGTTATGTGCGATTGATCTTTATTCATGATATTGCGATTGGTGATCGTGTTTTAAATTCCACAGAATATTTGTAGAAGTGATTATGTATTTAACAATGGCATATAAATGTTATATCAGGAGAATCCAACCAATACATAATTTGTATTAAAATTTCTACATGGTATCAAAGCGCAAAATATTTCAGAAGTTGAGTTTATGACTAGATAGAATTTGAATGTGTAGAAAGACTTTCTTGGTGTTACAAATGATTCAAGATTGAAATGGATTTCAATGGATTGAGGTTAGAGTATGCACTCAATGGAAACTAAAACTACATTTCTTGGAAGGATAGGATGGAGGTAGTACTCGAAGACAATGGCTTGAAGGAATTCATTGACAAGGATGTTCCTAAGCCATATGCTCTAGACACTGCAAATCTTGATGCATTGGAAAAGAAAGTGGAAAAGGCGGGGAGGATATTGTTGGAGGGAGTAAGAGACCACATTGTCTCAAGAATCGATGGGAAATGCACACCACATGCAATATGGAAGACTTTGACAGATCTATTCCGAAACATCAGTGACCATAGGAAATTGGCGCTCAAATATAAACTTAGGAAGATCAAGATGGAGAAGGGTGACTCCATTCCAAAATATATCATGAAGTTTTTCCAATGTTAGGATGAGCTGGGGAGTGTAGGAATAACAGTCGTTGATGATGATTTGGTTATATTGGAACTCCTAGGACTTCCCAAGATTTGACACAATTATAAATACTTTGTCAATGGAAGGGAAAAATTGCCAGATTGGGAACGACTATGGTCAGATCTAGTGCAGGAGGAGTTCAGATAGAACACCAGAGATGGCTCTTCATCAAAGCATGATGATGAAGAGTATTTTTATTTGGCTGTTAAGGCAAGGAAAGGGAAGTGGAAGAAATTCCATTCAAAATATGAGTCTAAAGACAAAAAGATGGATTTGTCCAAAGTGAAGTGTTTTCATTGTCACGAACATGGGCATCTCACTACTAACTGTCTGCAGAAGAAGAAGAACAAGAAGGTTGTTGGAGCTGTAGCTGGTGATGTCCTTGATTCACAATTTGAACTTGAATTCTCTTTGATCACATGCATGTATTCAATTGCATTGGGATCAGTGTGGTATTTGGATAGTGGCGCTTCCTTCCACGTGACGGGAGATGAGGAGTTTTTCAGTGACTTGGAGGAGAGAGATCTCAAAATGCATATAGATATGGGAGACGATGGATGATACTGTGTGACTAGAATTGGTACCATTACCTTTCATAGGGAGTCAGGTTAACCATTTCAATTGAAAAATGTTATGCATGTTACAGGTTTGAAGAAAAACCTGGTCTCAGTCGCAATGTTGAAGGACAGAGGCTATGACATTGTTTTCAGAAATGGAAAATCTTTCCTGTGACATAAAAAAATGGGTCAAGCAAAGAAGATAGGGATTCAAGTTAAGAATATCTACATGATGGAGGTAGATGGTTTCACTTCCATGATGGGTAAGGCAACAAAAGCGGTGAGCCAGGATGAGGGTGAATTATGGCATAGGAGATTGGACCATCTTCATCATGGAGCCTTGAAAATCATGCAGAAATTATCTACTGGACTTCCAATGGGAACAATTGATCAGTTAGATCAGTGCAAGGGTTGCACCATGGGGAAGTATGTAAATTCCACCTTTCATGAAAAGGAGAACCGTGCTTTGGTTATCGATTGCTTCAACAAAAAAACATAGGTATTATGTTATTTTTGTTGATGACTTTTCTCATAAATGCTGGATCTTTTTCGTGCATAAGAAGGATCAAACATTCTCAAATTTCTATGAGTTTAAAGCATTGGTGAAGAAAGAGTCGAGGAAGCAAGTGAAGGGTCTAAGGAGCGATAATGGTGGAGAATACATATCTAATGAATTCAAATAATTCTACTGCAAAGAAGGAATTCAAAGAGAACTCATAGCGCCTCATAACCCACAAAAAAATGGGGTCGCGATGAGGAAGAACAACACGATCGTCGGTGCATCATGATCGATGTTGCAGGATCAAGGCCTACCAATGCATTTGTGGACAAAAGCATGCAATACTATGGTTTATGTGCAAAACCATTGTCCTCATAGAGTACTTGGCATGAGTACACTTGAAGAAGCTTTCAATGGTAAGAAACCTAATGTTTCTCATTTTAAGAGTTTTGGCTCATCTGTTTATGTGCATGTGACCAAGAATGCTAAGAAGAAGTTGGAACCGACTATTGAAGTTGGGATAATTGTGGGGTACACAGAAACATCTGATAATTATCATGTGTATTTTCCTAACAGTAAGATGACTGTTATGCGATGGGATATAAAATTTGATGAGGGGAAAGCCATGCAGTTGTCACTTGAGAGAGATCTAGACTTGCATGCAGAGGAAGAACTGCTAGTTCCCAAAGATGAGTCTCAAGATGTGGATCAACCACATGAGGAGGTTCATGGAGTGGATGAAGCCACTCAAGGAGATCCATCCATCAGAAATGGAATAAAGATAACCACAAAAGATGATATATTGAGACTAGATGCTGCATAGAATGTGGGATCCCCTACTTCACAGCATAGATAGAGACAATCTCCTAATCGATTTACTAGATACATGGCTCTCATGAGAAAATGTGTTGTGACTGAGCCATCTTCCTTTCAGGAAGAAGTGAAGGATCTCGCATGGGTAGATGGTATGGTGGAGGAGTATGACTCCATTGTCAAAAACAGTGCATGGGAAATTGTCCCAAGAGTAGTCAACAAGTCAGTGGTAGGTTCGAGATGGATCTACAAGGTAAAGAAATATATTGATGGGAGTGTGGAGAAATACAAGGCCAGTTTTGTGGCCTGGGGATTCTCACAGATAGAGGGGATAGATTATGAAGAAACCTTTTGACCTGTCACACGATATTATTCCATAAGGACCATCCTTTCTTTGCCAGCACAGATGGGTTGGTGCATTCATCAGATGGATGTAAAAATTGTGTTTCTCAATGGGATAATTGAGGAAGAAGTGTACATTGAGCATCCAAATAGTTTTGAGACCTTTAACAGGGAGTCTCATGTGTGAAGACTCAAGAGAGTGTTGTATGGGTTGAAGCAAGCACCCGTGCTTGGTACACTCGGATAGACAACTATTTCACTGATAAGGGCTTCACCAAAAGTGAAGCAGATGAAAACCTATATCAAATTTTGGTGGAGGGTAAGATTTTAATAATTGTTCTTTATGTTGATGATTTAATACTGACTGGTGATGATAAAATAATACACTCATGCAAGGAGGACCTTGCAAAAGAGTTCGATATGAAGGATTTGGGCCTTCTTCATTATTTACTTGGATCAGAAATATGGCAGTGAGATGGTGAAATTTTTGTGCCTCAAGGCAAGTATGCAAGGGAGATACTGGATATTTTTCACACGGAGGGCTAAAAACCCATGGATACTCCTCTTCCAAGAAAATGGAGGAAAGAGGATGCTACTTCTAGAGGGGTAGTGGATGCTACTGCCTATCGATAGTTAGTGGGTTCTCTAATGTATTTAGTGAACATGAGACCAGACATTTTCTATGTGGTTAACCAACTAAGTCAAGTGATGGTTAAGCCTACCAATCTCTTTTGGAAGGTGGGTAAGCATGTCCTGAGATACCTAAGGGGCACATATGAGTATGGCTTATGGTACAGATAGATGGATGAGGTGAATTTTCATGGCTTCACGGATGCAGATTGGGTAGGAAACCCAACGGATAGAAAGAGCACATCAGGGGGGATCTTTAGAATCGGATCTACAACTATTTCTTGGTATAGCAGAAAACAAAGATCTGTGGCACTCAATTGAGCGGAAGTGGAATACATGGCAGTGTGTCAAGCTATATGTGAGGCTATCTGGATGAGAAAAATCTTGGTTGGTTTGTTTGTTTCTCATTTAGATCCGATAGTTATTCATTGTGATAATCAGAGTTGCCTTAAACTATCAATTAATCTTGTTTTTCATGATAGATCTAGGCATATAGATATCTGGTATCATCATGTCAGAGATTGTGTGTAGTAGAAGATCATGTTGCTTCAGTACATTCCTACAGAAGATCACGACGCAGACATTCTGACGAAGGCGCTAACCAAGAGAAAATTTCAATACCATAGAGATATGATTGGGGTGAAGGATAATCCATTTCTTGTTGAGAGGGAGTGTTGAAAAGTCAACAAGACATGTGTGTCTAATTTATTTTTTCCTTAAATAAATTGGACAATAAATATTGACTTTTCTCATAAATGCTGGATCTTTTTCGTGCATAAGAAGGATCAAACATTCTCAAATTTCTATGAGTTTAAAGCATTGGTGAAGAAAGAGTCGAGGAAGCAAGTGAAGGGTCTAAGGAGCGATAATGGTGGAGAATACATATCTAATGAATTCAAATAATTCTACTGCAAAGAAGGAATTCAAAGAGAACTCATAGCGCCTCATAACCCACAAAAAAATGGGGTCGCGATGAGGAAGAACAACACGATCGTCGGTGCATCATGATCGATGTTGCAGGATCAAGGCCTACCAATGCATTTGTGGACAAAAGCATGCAATACTATGGTTTATGTGCAAAACCATTGTCCTCATAGAGTACTTGGCATGAGTACACTTGAAGAAGCTTTCAATGGTAAGAAACCTAATGTTTCTCATTTTAAGAGTTTTGGCTCATCTGTTTATGTGCATGTGACCAAGAATGCTAAGAAGAAGTTGGAACCGACTATTGAAGTTGGGATAATTGTGGGGTACACAGAAACATCTGATAATTATCATGTGTATTTTCCTAACAGTAAGATGACTGTTATGCGATGGGATATAAAATTTGATGAGGGGAAAGCCATGCAGTTGTCACTTGAGAGAGATCTAGACTTGCATGCAGAGGAAGAACTGCTAGTTCCCAAAGATGAGTCTCAAGATGTGGATCAACCACATGAGGAGGTTCATGGAGTGGATGAAGCCACTCAAGGAGATCCATCCATCAGAAATGGAATAAAGATAACCACAAAAGATGATATATTGAGACTAGATGCTGCATAGAATGTGGGATCCCCTACTTCACAGCATAGATAGAGACAATCTCCTAATCGATTTACTAGATACATGGCTCTCATGAGAAAATGTGTTGTGACTGAGCCATCTTCCTTTCAGGAAGAAGTGAAGGATCTCGCATGGGTAGATGGTATGGTGGAGGAGTATGACTCCATTGTCAAAAACAGTGCATGGGAAATTGTCCCAAGAGTAGTCAACAAGTCAGTGGTAGGTTCGAGATGGATCTACAAGGTAAAGAAATATATTGATGGGAGTGTGGAGAAATACAAGGCCAGTTTTGTGGCCTGGGGATTCTCACAGATAGAGGGGATAGATTATGAAGAAACCTTTTGACCTGTCACACGATATTATTCCATAAGGACCATCCTTTCTTTGCCAGCACAGATGGGTTGGTGCATTCATCAGATGGATGTAAAAATTGTGTTTCTCAATGGGATAATTGAGGAAGAAGTGTACATTGAGCATCCAAATAGTTTTGAGACCTTTAACAGGGAGTCTCATGTGTGAAGACTCAAGAGAGTGTTGTATGGGTTGAAGCAAGCACCCGTGCTTGGTACACTCGGATAGACAACTATTTCACTGATAAGGGCTTCACCAAAAGTGAAGCAGATGAAAACCTATATCAAATTTTGGTGGAGGGTAAGATTTTAATAATTGTTCTTTATGTTGATGATTTAATACTGACTGGTGATGATAAAATAATACACTCATGCAAGGAGGACCTTGCAAAAGAGTTCGATATGAAGGATTTGGGCCTTCTTCATTATTTACTTGGATCAGAAATATGGCAGTGAGATGGTGAAATTTTTGTGCCTCAAGGCAAGTATGCAAGGGAGATACTGGATATTTTTCACACGGAGGGCTAAAAACCCATGGATACTCCTCTTCCAAGAAAATGGAGGAAAGAGGATGCTACTTCTAGAGGGGTAGTGGATGCTACTGCCTATCGATAGTTAGTGGGTTCTCTAATGTATTTAGTGAACATGAGACCAGACATTTTCTATGTGGTTAACCAACTAAGTCAAGTGATGGTTAAGCCTACCAATCTCTTTTGGAAGGTGGGTAAGCATGTCCTGAGATACCTAAGGGGCACATATGAGTATGGCTTATGGTACAGATAGATGGATGAGGTGAATTTTCATGGCTTCACGGATGCAGATTGGGTAGGAAACCCAACGGATAGAAAGAGCACATCAGGGGGGATCTTTAGAATCGGATCTACAACTATTTCTTGGTATAGCAGAAAACAAAGATCTGTGGCACTCAATTGAGCGGAAGTGGAATACATGGCAGTGTGTCAAGCTATATGTGAGGCTATCTGGATGAGAAAAATCTTGGTTGGTTTGTTTGTTTCTCATTTAGATCCGATAGTTATTCATTGTGATAATCAGAGTTGCCTTAAACTATCAATTAATCTTGTTTTTCATGATAGATCTAGGCATATAGATATCTGGTATCATCATGTCAGAGATTGTGTGTAGTAGAAGATCATGTTGCTTCAGTACATTCCTACAGAAGATCACGACGCAGACATTCTGACGAAGGCGCTAACCAAGAGAAAATTTCAATACCATAGAGATATGATTGGGGTGAAGGATAATCCATTTCTTGTTGAGAGGGAGTGTTGAAAAGTCAACAAGACATGTGTGTCTAATTTATTTTTTCCTTAAATAAATTGGACAATAAATATTAATCTATTATCTCATAATTACTTGAAATAATTATCTGAAATGGAAAATCAGTTAAATATAGGAAATTTGAGTTAAAAGTTTGATTGGTAGGACATGAAATTCAAATTAGTTATAACTGAGTCATTTGGAGTTGTAACAGAATTATAAGTGTAGGTATGTGAGTTGTAAAGTAGTTTAACTCAGTTAAGTGAGTTAAGCTTAGTTGTACTAGTTGTAATTGAACTTACACTAGTGAGAGTTCAATGAATTAATTATTAATTAATTCACAATCAGTGAAATCACATGCAACTGAATATTTACCACTGTTAACTACATGCATGTCAGATCTAGTGCAGACCCAATCGCAATAACATGTGAAATGGACAGTTTGGCTATGAGTTGTGATTTCATTCAAGTGCATTGATGCAATCACACACACAGTGGGTGTGGCCATGAGAAATCTGCAGCCTAGGCAATAGGAATTCAAATTCATTTGAAGGTTTTTCAATTGCAGGGATTACGCAGAGGAGGTAGGTTGTCTGGAGGCAGAGAATTGGCATAGGTAATTGTTGATTTTTGTATGACAGTGTGAGACGATTGTATTTTACTGAGACCTCTTGGATTAGAGTTTTGTATGAGAATGTTTCATGATCCATGATATACATAATATACGATAGTGGGGTTTTTAGATTTATGCTTTCCCGAAAAAACACATGTGTTATGTGGGATTGATATTTCTTCTTGATATTGCAATTGGTAATCGTGTTTTAAATTCTACAGAATATTTGTAGAAACGATTCTGTATTTAACAGTGGCATATAATTGTTAGATCAAAAGAATCTAGGCAATACATAATTTGTATTAAAATTTCTACAACTAGTGGAAGATTTAAAAGCTATAATCTTCAAAATCTCAATGTGTGGGGAATATGTCTCATGAGAAAAGTTTAAAAATAATCAAACACAAAATGACAGTTTCAATGTGATCGTACAAGTGTTAAGCCCCACGAATGCTACCTCGAGCATAGGTATCGATAACAGGTGCTATAGGTTTTTAGAGTAGCGGATTTAAAGGGTCGTGTCATATTATGCATACAAATAAGATACTTTAATATTGAGTAAGAAAGGAAGTTCTAGATGCATGTACAAAGTTCGCGTTAAGTCTGTAAAGGTAGATCTTCAACATCAGTTCTAAAGGTAGTCACAACAATCAACAATGCAAAGAGGTGACTCAATGCGACATGTATTATTACGATTAGATTTGTGGAGGAATGTGCCTTTGCCAGACGATTTGGTGGAAAGTGAATCGAAGTTACGGTGGAAGAAATGATTTTGCTTTACTTTCAGGGTGTCTCTCATTTATAAATATCCATGTCAAATGAATCCAAGCATTTAGTGCTGAGTATCAAAGATTGGAAAGTCTCAAGGATTGAGTCTTAGATCCATTCAAGAGTATTTTGTCCCAATAATGGCAGAGCATTCCTATAATAATCGAGATGTTGATGAAACTCCAGCTACACCTTTTTGGCATGAGTAGTGGATTTGTGAATCCAACTGCTACATTGGATTCTGGACTCATATTCAATGTAGGTTATGAATATTATGTTGCATTATTATATAGCATAAATAGATCTATACCTCTTGGTGTGTTTGTTTCTATTTACAATTTTGAACAGTTTTGAAAAATTTAGAACTTTCGACAGCGTATTTTGGTCCACATAGGCATTCTTAGATGTTGAATCCCCTGACTTTCAATAACTAAGTCAGATTTGTTCAATATGTGTTAGCTTTTGAAAGTGCAGAGATGCACATAATTAAAGTCTCTTCTCCTAGATCGTATCTAGTTGTTTTCACATCACTCGAGAAAAATACCAAGGAGGAAACAACTACAGAATGGATAAGAAGGAAAGTGTTGATCAAAATATCGAAAGAAATAATCTTGTTTTGGAATGAAACATGCACTATGGAGTTGATATCAGAGTAATTCATGGCATCAAAGAATGCAGGAAACAATTGATAGAGTCATAGTAGAAGCCCATGATGAGGGGCCAAAAATACCAATGCACTACGAAATTAAGAGGCACGCTACCAAATTTTCAAGTGCTACAAAAAGATCAGCTATAGAGGGAATTTACATGAGACAATGTTCCAACATCTACATGTGACATATGTGGGAAAACTTTTCCCTACCAACTAGGAAACATGTGGCATAGTTTTCTTGTTTTTCAGGCAGCATCTTTGGTACTCGAGACAATTTGAGCAACATCTTCCGACTTACAATGTTTTCTATTTAACTAGTTCCTAGGAATTAGTTAGTGTTTACATGTGTCATCCTTGTAATAAATTTTCTATTTTTAGAAACAAATATTGATGAATCGAGTCTTGAGGGTTGAGGGCATATCTCTCTATATATGCATATGTAAAGAAGAGGAAGAAGAGGGAGACGAGAAACCCAATAGGTCTGCTGTAAGGTTTTCAAGAAATTATTATGAGCTGCAGGGCATGATAGCTCTATGTTTTCCTCAAAGAATTGTCTTATTTTTTTATGCAAAGATCTCAGCTGATGAGTAAGACTTTTGATCAGTTATTCTTTTTCTTTATGTGTTATCATATTTCTTCTATTTTCCTCTTACTGGATGTTTTCTGTTTGTATAAGGATTGTATGAAAAGATTTTGTGTTGAGTATGTTGTGATAAGGATTATTACAACAGCTGCCACATACACATTTATTTCATTCTGTGATGTTTTGAAAGGCTTTCTAACAACTATTAAAGATTCTTCTTGCAACGAATGAAAGAAATTTTCTTTTCAGCCTTAACTACACATAGTGTTTTCTCGATTTCTTCATTCACACTTATTTGATCTCAGAATTGATCTAAGGCCTTACTTGACTTGTTTTGTTTCCCATAGGATGTTAAGTAAAGATTGTTAGATTTCACTCCATGCCCAATGGCTTCATTACTTTCTTGATTAATTTAACCACTCTCATAATTTCCTAAAACCCAAGTTATCCAATCAAACATTTTTATTCATGATGTTCTAGGCTTGCACTTGCGTAGTCCAAGAGAAATTTCTAGTGCTAACAGGTTCTATGGAATGTAAGAATGCTTGTTTCTTACAAACTGATTCTCACACAATCTTTGTCATTCTGCAGTTATTGATGTTCCTTTGAATATTTCAATTCCTTGTGACTTGTGGGTCGTTATCATATACTTTGTTGTGATCTAGACTACTTTGATTATATACATTTGTATGTACTTGTCTCCAATCTTTCTCTTTTGTTATCGCTAACTATATAAAGGTTGTGTAAGATTTTGGTCGCATTGATAACTCACTGGTCACTCTAGAGTGCTCCTAGCTAGGATATGTTAGCATACATTAGTGATTGATTAGTCATGTTTTCATACATAGTCTTCATATACATATTTGCATTGCATTTTCACCATCCATCTACCCTATTGATACACCGGACCATAATCGACAAGAAAACCAAAAGACAATAACAAGTGGCAACCAGGACAAATTCCGGATGGGACTGCTAATATAAATGATGTATATTCTATTTGAGACCATATACCAGTGAGTACCCCTTTCCATTTTTGGGCAAAGTTGAACTTGTCAACACTTACCCATGTGGATGAGATCTTACAAGTACTTTCACATCATCAACTCTTTCTCAAATCCTCCAAATGTGCCTTTGATGCCTAAGAAGTGGAATACTTCAGCCATATTGTTAGTAAGGATGGTGTTTGAGTAGATCCCAAGAAAATTGAAGCTATTAAAGATTGGCCTTGTTCTAAGAATATTAAAATTTTACAATTCTTCCTTGGTTTGATCAGATACTATTGAAAATTTATCCATAACTACAGAAAAATTACAGCCCGACTCACTACCTTAAGAAAAATGATTTTAATTGTAATGTAGTTGTCAATCAAGTCTTCTAAGATTTGAAAGATGTTATGTGTACCATTCGAGTATTATCTCTACCTCACTTTACTAAGAATTTTTTTTTGGAGTGTCACACCTCAAGGGAAATGCATTGGTGCAATTTTCACGAAAGAAGGTAGATGATTGGCATTTACTAATAAACAAATTTGTGAGAGATACTTGGGAAAATAAACATAGAAAAAATAAATGTTGTCATTTTGCATGTAGTGAACATATGGTGTCCTTACTTGCTTGGGAAACATTTCAAAATTAAAACTGATCATTGTGGCCTCAAATATTTTTTGGAGCAACATATTTCATCTCTCAAGCAAACAATGTGGGTTACCAAAATGTTTGGCTATGATTATGAGGCCATTTATAAGAAGGGAAAAGAGAATATGGTAGTTGATGCTCTTTCCAGGAAATATGGAGAGGAAGGGTCAATCTTTTCACTCTCCATTGTATTTGATTGGTTGAAACCATTTTTCCATGAATGGTTCCAATATTCCAAATATTATGACTTCATCCAACAATTGCAACATGATTTTAATGCATCTCATAGATATACCTCGAAAAATGAGGATCTCCATTATAAATGCCACTTCTATTTGATCAAATAGTCCAATTTTAAATGTAGCGTGCTATCTGAACTTTATGCCTCACCATCAACATTACATTCTGGATTTCATAAAACATATGTATAGATCCAACATTAATTTTTATAGGAATGCATGAAGAAGGATATATGCACGTTTGTAGCTAAATTGCATCTTTCACAATGCAACAAAGAAAAAATAGTGAAAGATACAAGAGCACTAAAACCTCTCTCTATTCCACCTGCCTTATGGAAAAATATATCTGTGTAGTTGTAATGACCACTCCTTTATGACAACAAAACAAGTGAGTACTGCAACAATAAAAAAAAATTTTGAACATCATTTAAAACAAGTTACAAGTGACAATAACATACATCAAAACTTGCACCTAATAATCTCATCACATCACTACACAATAAATCAGGATACAAAATCAATGTTACTTATATAAACAACATGTCTATCCACCCAACCTATCCTGAAAAGTTAGGACCTCCAAGACACATAATCAATGTTCAAGTCCAGGATTTATCCAATTGATTTTGACCATTTAAGGTC
The DNA here is from genome assembly GCA_900067695.1 of Picea abies. Classification (NCBI taxonomy): domain Eukaryota; kingdom Viridiplantae; phylum Streptophyta; class Pinopsida; order Pinales; family Pinaceae; genus Picea; species Picea abies. Next base: position 20,222 of record CBVK0101064411.1, read on the forward strand.
CCAGGACTGGTGACTGTTCTAAAGAACAAGGAAATATATAGTTCCCTTAACCACAATTGTACCCGAATTTCATGAACCAATCATCAACAATAAACTTCATAAATTATTAATCATAGAATATAATCTACCATGATTTTACAACCATTAAAACACCAATCATGTAAAGTACACCATTACATCATCAATGTTAATAAAGATTGCAAAAATGTAAAACAAGTAGTTATGAAGGAGTTCTATCCATATATTATATACTAATCTATTATCATATAGAAACCAAGTGTTTATCTATTTAGATAATCCTTACCATACCAAAGTATGATTTCTAAGTACATAAGAAATTACTCGACGAATTCAATTTTACTCTACTGTAAACCTTCTTGTAATTTTAATTATGAAACGATAATAAGAAAACTAAATACCTTAACTACACCCTTGCGATATAATAACATTAAACCTTAACTAGGTAATATGACACTTTAAGAAACAAAAGTAAGTTTTTATTTAAAGTATTACAAACACTAATTCATTTAAAGATCACAAGGACGAGTGGAGCAATAACATTAGTTTCCCAAGTTTTCATTGTCCCCAAGTACAAATGGAGGTAAAACTTAGATATCCCTTTTCCTTTATATGTATAGATATACAAATATCTTACCAAGAATGACTACACTTCAACTTATTAATGATATTCTAATAGTTGTAGAAACATGATTTCAATTAACTTTAACAACAACCATTACTCAAATGATGGCGTTTAACCCCACAATATATCAAGGGCTTCCATTATTGTTCTTCTTATTAAAAAAAACTAATTTATTACTCCAAACTTTATAACATTTAATCCACACCTTTAATATAATGTTAATAATTAGAAATTGTACATACCATTAAAAAAACACTAATTTATTACTCCAAACTTTTGTCTTTATAACATTTTATAACATTTAATCCATACCTTTAATATAAGGTTAATAATTAGATATTGCACATACCATAATTTAGGACTAAATTTTGATTTAAAAATTAATCCTCAAAATTAAACTATAACTAACAACTAAGCTATCGAAGTCATAAATGTCAAGATACGCTAAGAGCATCCTAACATCCAATTTCCTTTCGTTAGAAAACAAGGTAATAATATTAACCAACAGCTATCGAATTTTCCAACTAGCCTAAGGATACGCGAGAGATACATTCTCAAATACCTTAAGTTACCCGTAATAAAGTCTTAACACAACAATGGAAGTTTACCTCTAAAACAAAACTTTAAAATATTTATTGACGCAGCGTAGTGAGAGGAATGAAAATCTGTTTAATAGATTTTACAAAGACAAGGAATCTCAAATACAGGATTCAAGTGAAAGTAAGTCACGATCGATTCGATTGCCACCGGTGGCTACAACGAACCAATCATCTGCTCAGAATTAATCAAGTGGAACACTGTATTACGCAATTCTGGTGTTACCACCAAAAACAACTTTTGGTGGTAACCGACCCTAGCAGAATTTCTAAGAAATTTGCATCCAATTAAGGAGAAATATCAAAAAGCAAAAATTACAAAGTTAAGGAAAACCGTTGGTATTAATAATTAGGTTGAAAGGGTATAGTTATTGAAAATGGGCACATTTAATATGTTTTTAGTGCTTAATCACTTTTGTATGGATAAGATTAAATATTGCGTCTCAATAAAATCAATGTTTGTGATTTCAACCACTAACTTCCTCACTATTATAAAGACATCCTTTTACATGTTTATTTTTTTACTTTTACTTAATCATATTTGAAATTTACTATGATGGCTAGCTGATTGCCACCTCTAAGTGATTAACTTTTCATTTTCTAGAGAGCCCAAGTTCACTGGTCACTATTTTTAGTGCAACTATTATTTACTGAGTGGGACTGAGTCCATTATTTAATGTGCAGGATTCTGCGATTATTTAATCCCCAAGGCTCGGTTATTTCAGCGTTCACCAGCCACGATTGACTTGTGGCTGTGCTAGTAAGGTAGTATAGTGGTTACACAACTGGCAGATAAATGATCTTGTCAATCTTGTCAACTGTAACAAGTTTCCTCTCCCAACTCTGATTTAGAGATAATTTTGTGAACTTCTGATCACAAGAATCCATTACTTTCAGGATCCCATAGTTAAAATTCAAGAGAGTAGTTATAACATATGATTATACACACAAATAATAATTTTTATTACATGTATTACACACAATATTACAAGTATATATAGTTGGAATCAGATCTAATTATTTGGTTAAGAGAATCTCTCAACAACTTCCAACAAATCTTCAACCAACAAAATCAATTCTATTGTAAGCATTATTCCAACATCCATACCAACACACACCACTGAAATTCACCCAAGAAAGATCTCTCTACCTACCTTCTCATCGGTCTCTCTAACATACCTTCTCATGAAAGGACGAAGTTCACAAATTCTCAACGAAGTTTCCGAGCAATTAGTATCCCCTAAAAATTTAATAACCAACATGAAAGAAGCGAAATAAAGCTCAATCGACACTGAAATGCTAGGTACAAAGGCAAGAAGGTAAACATCAGTTGGACCTGTGGGTGCATTAAACTAAAATAACTAAAATTTAGCAGAGTGAAAAAAACAGATACGTGATTCTTCAGAGTTTAACAATTTAGATTTTAAAAAGTGTCTAAAAGTACAAGTCCGAAAAGAATAAATAAAAATTCTATCTTTCCTAACTCCTCGAGTTTGATCGCCCAATATCTTACACGCTAGACAATGGATAAAAATGACAGTGATACGCATATTTACAACTCAAATGAATTAAGGAAGAATCTCTTTCGCATGGTAAACGCACGAATCTATTCCCATAAATTTTTAGAATCATTCAACAGGTAAAATAACTACAAAGCAAATCCTAAAAATCTCAATCACTAGCAACATTTAAGAAATCGGTAATCCATCACAAAAATGCACATGAAACTAGTCATACCAGTTAGATATTTCATAGTTAAACTTTGATTCGAATATAAAAAATAATCGAAAATTTGCACGCATTAAATCAATTGTAATTCAGTTTACAATAGTCCCAATACTTTCAGACATAATTACTCTTTTATCTATCAATCAAATTTACTAACAATTTATCCAACATATGAAAGGTATAATAACCAAATAAAATAATGTAACTATGGCTGTTGGTTGATGTTGATCTTCCACAGATGGTTGTTTCTGATAAATTGTGAAGCAAGAAATGCATGGTTGTTTTTGATAAATTGTGAAGCAAGAAATGCAGAGAGAAAGAATAGAACAGAAAACGATATATTAAAATATATGAAGAAGAGTACAAAACGAGTACATGAAGAAGATGATGAAGAAGTTAGTATGCAAAGGAAAATAGCTGAGCTAAATAGGCTCAACTATTTTCCTAAGAGAATCAAGAATAGAAAGTACAACTGGCCATGGAAATGTACACTCATCCTGTTGAGGTTACATTATATTTAACACTCCCTCTTAAACTCAACACTCAACAGTTACAAACATCAGCACTAATTATGCCTAAGTGTTGTCTTTGAAAATCAAAAACCGATTTTTCTAGTGGATTTGAAAAGATATCAGTAGGCTGATCTCGAGAACCACAAAATTGTAGTACAATATTACCATTATTGACTAGCTCGCGTATGAAATGAAAACGAGTGTCAATGTGTTTTCTTTTCTTATGAAACACATGATTTTTGGATAGAGCAATTGTTGAAGTACTGTCACAGAAAATAGGAGTTGGATCATTTTATGTATGTGACATATCTTTCAATATTCTTCTCAGCCACACAACTTGACAGGAAGCTGAGGTAGTAGCGACATACTCTGCCTCTGCAGAAGATATTGAAACAATTGGTTGCTTCTTTGATGCCCATGAGATTAGGTTTGTGCCCAGTTGAAAAACATGTCCAGATGTGCTTTTCCTATCATCTAGGCTGCCTGCAAAATCATTGTCTATGTAACCAGAAAGTTGATTACTATCAGGTTTAGTGTATCATAAGCCAAAATTGAGAGTTCCTGCAACATATCTCAGAATTCGTTTCGCCATTTTCCAATGAGAATCTTTGGGAGATTCCATGAATCTGGAAACAAGGTTGGCTGCATACATAATGTCAGGTCTAGATGTTGTAAGATACAACAAACTGCCTACTAAAATTTTGTATAGGGTAGAGTCGACTGTAGGACCTTCATCATTCTTGCTCAATTTTGTGCCTAGGGGTATAGGGGTTTCTGCTGGATTGTATCCTTCCATGCGAAATCTAAAAATGCCTTTGGTTGATTGATTAACCTCAATCCCTAAAAAATATTTCATGATGCCAAGATCTGTCATCTCAAATTCAGATTGCATGGCATGTTTAAAATCTGTTAACTCAAGATTTCTCGTATAGATCATGTCATCAACATATAAACATACAGTCAAAATTTTACCGTGCTAATCTGTTTTGGTGTGAAGAGTTGGCTCATTTTGGCTTCTAATGAAACCACTTTTGATCAGATAAGTGTCAATTTTGTTGTACCAAGCTCTTGGAGCTTGCTTTAAGCCATACAAGGCTTTCCTCAACCGATATACTTTGGCTGGCTACTCTTGGACTTCAAATCCAGGTGGCTGATCGACATAAACTTCTTCTTCTAAGAAACCATTTAGGAATGCTGACTTGACATCCATCTGGTAAACTTGCCATTTGTGTTGGGCTGGTATGGACAATAAAGTCCTTACAGTGTCTAATCTTGCTACTAGAGCAAAAGTTTCACCATAATCAGTATCAGGTTGTTGTGAGAATCCTTTGGCAACAAGTCTTGCCTTGTGTTTTTCAATCTGCCCTTTTTCATTGACTTTAGTTTTGTAAATCCACTTGACACCAATACACTTCTTGTGACTTGGCAAATCAACAAGATTCTGTGTCTTGTTCTTCTCAATAGAGTCAATTTCTTGGTTCATGGCTTGAACCCAATGTGGCTCCTTAGTTGTTTCCTTAAAAGATGTAGGTTGACATGACATTAAAGCAAAAAGGTTGTGTTGTTCAAAGTCATCCAACTGCTAATGGATTTCTCTCAAACTTCGAGTTCTCTAATTTTATGGTTCATTGAATGATTCTCTGTTGGAAGTTGAGTTATCCTAAGAATTTTTAGGTTGTCTTTGTACCTGCAATCTTGGAAGAGTAGTTTGAGGTACTTGCTGTCCTAAATTTTCTGCGTTTTTAGAACTTGGAAGCAATGGATTCTGGTTGTCCGTTTGCTGATTTTCTGAATCATTCCAAAATTGATTTTCTAGAAATTTTACATCTTTGTTGAGAATTAGTTTCTTGGTGATTGGATTGTAAAGCCTGTAAGCTTTAGATGTTTCATTATATCCAGTGAAAATACATTTCTCACTTATGTCATCAAGTTTCTTCCTTAATTCGGAAGGTATGTGGGTGTATGTTATGCATCTGAATGTCATTAGATGTGCAAGATTGAGCTTTGTCCCACTCCATGCTTCTTGGGGAACTTTCATCTTTAGACTTGTGGTTGGAGATCTATTCAGGAGATAAACTGAGCATGCTACTGCTTTAGACCAAAAAGTATTTGACAAACTTTTCTCTTTAAGAAGTGTTCTTGCCATATTCATTATTGTCTGATTTTTCCTTTCAACCACTCCATTCTGTTGTGGAGTATACCTGGTTGTTGTTTGCATGATAATGCCTTGTGATTTGTAGAAATTTGCAAATTATCTGGAGTTGTATTCTCCTCCTCCATCTAGCCTGAGTGCTTTGATATATTTGCCACTTTGTTTTTCATCTTCTGCCTTTAATTCTTTGAATTTTGCAAAAGTTTCAGACTTGTGTTTGAGAAAATAGATCCATATTTTTCTGCTGAAATCATCAATAAATGTTAGAAAATAAAAGCTGCCACCTATGGACTCTATTTGCATTGGTCCACATAGGTCAGTGTGAACAAGTTCAAGATGTTGTTTGCCTTGACTGGAAGACTGTGGAGAACTAGTTCTCTTATGTTTTCTGAGTATGCAAGACTCACATGGGGGAATTTGCTCTTTAAATATAGGAAGACCTTTGGCCATGGAGTTCTTTTGAAGAAGATTTAGACTTTGAAATGGTAGATGTCCAAATCTTGTATGCCAAACCATAGTTTCATTCAGGGTGTATGCACTTTGTGCATATGGTTGAATCAGATTTGCATTTCTGAGGGTAAGGAGAAACATCCTATTTTGAGTCATGTGGATTTCAGAAATCAATTTTCTGCTTGGGATTTTGTCATATATCTTGCAAGATGCTCCCTCAAAAAGTACCTTATAGCCATGTTCAATGAGCTGTCCTACACTTAGCAAATTATGTTTCAGATCTGGAACATGATAGACATTGTTTATGTCTTTCTTTACATTCTGTTTAGTAAGAATAGGAATAGTTCTGTTTCCTTGAACTTTGACTAAGAAATCATTTCCAAGTGTAATATCAGATGAGATTGAAGAATCAATGCATGAAAGTAAATCTTTGTTACCTTTCATGTGATTGTTGCATCCACTATCCAGCAACTAGAGATCTTTAGGTTGTTGTTCAGTCTTGTGGCACGAAAGAAACATCCCTCCTGAGTTTTCTCCCGTGTGATTTGACACATGTGCTCTGCCTAAGGGCTGATCTTCTTGCTTATTCCTGCATTCAGTTTCATAGTGCCCATAATTTTCACAGTAATAGCATTGTATTCTTGTTTTGTCATTTGATCTTCTCTCCCTGCCTCTTTGAAGCTCGAAATTCTGATGTTGATTTTGTTGCTAATGTCTTTAACCTTGGAAATTTTGATTCGGATATTGTTGTCTGTTACCTCCACTGGAGTGAGGGTTACTTTGATTGCTCCCTCTTCCTTGGTGACCTCTGGTTCTTCCTCTACCTCTCCCTCTCCTGAAGGAGAATTGAGTTCTGAAAGCATTGGAGATTGACTCATCTATGAGATGCAGTCTAGTCTCATGTGTCACTAGAGAACCAATTAATTCATCTGTTGAAAAACTTGACAGATCCTTGGATTCAAGGATTATTGTTACAACCATTTCAAATTTCTTTGGTAAAATTCTGAGGATTTTCTCAACAATGTGTTGATCAGTGATTGTTTCACCAGTCAATTTGATCTGGTTCACGATGCCCATGACTCTGGTCATGAACTGATCCACATTTTCAGACTCTGTCATCCTTAGAGTCTCAAATCACGTTCTCAAGGTCTGTAGTTTAATTGTTTTGACCTTGTCATTTCCTTGGTAGGAAGATTTAAGGATTTCCTAGGCCTGTTTTGATGTACCAGTGCCTGTGATTTTTGAAAAAATTGAGTCATCCACAGAATTTTGAATCCAAAATTTAGCTTTGTTTTCTCTGTTTCTCTACGTTGCTTGAGCAATTTTCTATTGATTAGTCATGGCGGATAGGTCTGCTGGATCTGGTTCCACATATCCATGATCCACTGGATCCCAACACTCTTGTGCTTGCAAGAAGGATCTCATCCGAAGAGACCAGAACTCATAGTTCTTTCCAAGAAGAATCGGACACTATGTTGGTCCTAAATTGCTAGACGTCGCCATCTTTTAAGGAATTCAGCAAAACAGAAGAAAAATTCTTACTTACCTGCCTCCTGCATGTAATTTACAGTGGTTTCAGAACTCCATTAGACGAGACTTTTGAACTCTCCAACTTCCGATTGCCGAAACGCCGATTGTCGATGAGAGCTTATCGGCCTTGAATTGGCCTTTAGTCTCCGATCAATGTGACCACACGCCGAAAGGTTAAAGCGCTACAGGATTTTCCGCTTCTTTGTCCTCTTGAATCCTTGATCTCCGATTTACCGATTTCCCGATATGGCTTTTCTCGCCTTAGCCCCTCCTGGCTTTGCCCTAGTCCATGTGACCAGTTCTCACAAGACCATAGTCATACCTCTTGTCCTTTCAGAAAATTTCCTGAATGCTTTGATCTCCTCCATGCGTCCTCCTATGATGGATGGTCCTGATCTCTTCTCATGATTTTGAGACTTCAAATGCTCCAGACGTCTCATCTTTAGGATTCGTGATTTTTCGAATCTTGTAATGCCAATGGACTCTCCTATCGAGATTTTTTTCGAAGGCCTCAATCTCTGCCATGCATCCAAATAGATGGATGACTCGAGTCTGTTTCGGGGGTTTCACTGTGGAGATTCCTGATCCCTCGTTTTGACGAGATGACGTCAGCTGGGCCCCATAAAGGAGCTTTCCTCCTTTCGGGATTTCGGACTTTGCAATTCTGAAATGCTCATGCTTCTTGTCCTTAGGATTCCCGAAACACCGAATTACGATATGCCGATGGCCCTTTCCTTTCGGGAATTTCCCCGAAGGCCTAGATTGTTGCCACGTGTCCCCTCAAGATGGACAGTCCTGGTCATTTCACGATTTCACGACTTGCGACACCTGATGAAAGAAATCCTCTGTCAACTTGAAACCCCAATCGTCAATATGCCGACAATTTCTTCGATGTTCGCCACGTGTCCGAACAAATGGATGACTGTGATCTTTTCGAGATTTCATGATTTGCGATGTCGGTATTTCGCGTATCGGGATTTTGGAGAGAAGTCTCCTTCACTCATCCAACTCCCGATCCCCGATTTTGCGATGAGATAAGATCAACGACTCATGATCTTTCACGATCCAACGGTCCAGAATAGCTCGTGATCTCGTGATTCATAAATTATCACGACAGTATTCTGACCTTTACACCTTGCGAGTCAGCGAAATGCCGAGATCTCGCCACATGTTTTTTGATGGACGGTCCAAATGATTTCGGGATTTCGCAACTTCACAAGTTGAAATTTCTCTTTTGCGCTTCAGAGGACTAAACCTTGCGCATCTTCTCGTTGATCCAACTTCTGTCGGTTCTTTGCGCAAGATCTGACGGTCAAAATTCTTTTGTATTTTCCACGCTCTCTTCGTCCCTTCTGAACTGGTTTCCCGCTCTAGATCCATTCGTAGGACGAATCTTACGGCCTCAATGGCTGTTCTTTGCACATGAGATGCGTTCTTTTCTCCCATGGAAGAAAGATTCGTGAAGCTTTCAAAGATTTTAAAGAAATACACGGATTCTTTAAATCTTGGCGTTGTCTGCTGCAGTCTTTAATAGATTTGAGTGATTTCCAAAATTCTTTAAACGATGTTTCCGTCTATAGCAATCTTTCACAAATTTGAACAAATTTCATGAAATCTTCAACGTTTCTACCTTCTGAAGCTCTTCTTTGTGAATTCTTTGATGATTCTTGAAAATTACAAGAATCTTTAAAGTTTCTTCTTCTACACTCTCTTCTTCCTCGATCTTTCAAGCGTTGTATGCTCTGCTTTGACGCGTGAGCTTCTTACACTGATATTTTGAGCGTATGATGGTCTTCTTCCTCGTGGATTTTTCCTGCGAGGATCTTTCGAGAGTATGATGGACAACTCTCCAATCCTTGTGAAAAGACTGTGTCAAAATGCTCTCATGGTCTGTGAAGCTCTGTGCTATTTGAGGATCGTGTTTCTCTCCAGCCTGTTTGAAGAGGCTTACTACTATAGCTCTAATACCATGATAAATTGTGAAGCAAGAAATGCAGAGAGAAAGAATAGAACAGAAAACAGTATATTAGAATATATGAAGAAGAGTAATAAATGAGTACATCAAGAAGATGATGAAGAAGTTAGTATGCAAAGGGAAATAACTTAGCTAAATAGGCTCAAGAGAATCAAGAATAGAAAGTACAGCTAGCCAGGACAATTGGCGATGTACAGTCAGCCTGCTGAGGTTACATTATATTTAACAGTTTCTCCTTTCCTTTTTTTTATAATCCAAGAATCTCATCATAAATGCTACGGGTACTCTTCTTCCCCCTTAGCCTCTCGAGCCGAGCCGCAAAGGGTTACACACAAAAAACCAACAAACAATACTTCCAAGTTTTTCTTCACAAGAAAGACCTTCCACTCTTTCTTCAAGCCTGGTATCCCAACTCTCACAAGTAAGACACAGTCCACAATAATTTTGGTAGCATAACCTTACCAAGAATAAGATACCCCTACTTCCTTCTACATAGTTTGTATGCACAATTAATTAATTTTTTTATTAAACAAATTAGGATTATTCACGAGTTGCACAAGTAATTACAAATTTTATTTTATTTAAAAAGTCGATTTTCCTCACATCCCCCAATGTGTTCCTATTTTCTCTTAGTTTTCGCTTTGTGTCTCCTAACTAGATTTTAATTAGAGTTGGAATATACATCTCCTTCTAGTTATACTAATGGTAGCTTGACTCTAGATGCCATTCTAGTATGCCTATTATCTCATACTTTTAATTATTTCATTTTTTAAATCCCTTTTTCTTATTTTCATGCACACATGTGAATTGTATCCAATCTTTATATTTTTCTCATTTTTCCTTAAAATGATTTATCTTTACTCTTTTAATTTATTAAATATTTAATTTAGTCCCCTAACTAAACTTAGACTTACTCTTAGTCTTAGAGTTAAGATTAGGCTTTTATGGGGATTTATAGTTAATAAACTCCCTATTTAATTAATTAAATTAATCTGACAAGGTCTAATCAATTCAATGTTTTCTATGCCTCCTAGATTTATTGACACACATTTTTTTTTCTTATTATGCGACATGCCCTTCAGAACACACGTCCATGCTCCAAGGGTGCCACTCTCATTTTACTAGTTTTGGATGTTTGTTCGACCCTTGGAGTCAACACTCCACTTGGTCAACCTTGTGAGACACTAAGGGCTTCTAAGGAATAAGGTCTCCCCCTTATTGCATGCTCCTAAGAAATCTTTGTGAGTGACTGTCTCAGTCCGCCCTCATGACATCGCAGACCTCTTGAACTAGGTAATCGTTAACCTACAGTTTCGACCATGGTGGAAATTATAGTAGGTTGTGATAAGGACATTGCCACACATATCCCTCAAGTGTCTTGTTTCTATGCATGACTCGTTTACTCCTTATCTTATCTGAGTCAGATTAGCAAGCATCATCACCCTACATCCATTGAGAAAAACACTGTCAATGATTCATATACATAAATCATACTAAAATCAATCATATCTCATATGTGCATAAAATCAAATACTCAAACAAAATACAATCCACTCCCTGACTCAATCTGGAGTCCAAGAAAGTCCATCGATCCCATCAACATCCATAACGTGTCATGTTCCCTGCACTCTTAGTAAAACTCGTTAATAACATCTGCCAATATATATACATCAATATAAAAATAATTCACAACACAAAATCATCATCATATGTAACCCATAATAGAAACTAAGTCATAATATATCATAACCAAATCACTTTCACGCAAGTGTCCTCAAATAATATGTCAATAAAAGTGTGCTCAATAGAGCAAGATGTTACCGTAGTTCATAGTCAGATTACCCAAATATAGAAATAAATTAGTCATCATTGTTGTGGTTGATAATCTTTGCAAATATGTTCATTTCTATGCCCTCCAACACCTCTTTAAAACTTCCATAGTCGCTCAAGTTTTTATGGACAATATCTTCAAACTATATGGTATGCCATAATCTATTGTCTTAGACCATGATCTGAATTTTACTAGTAATCTATGGAAAGAATTGTTCAGGTTCCAGGGCACCCAATTACATCTTACCATTTCCTATCATCCCATACTCATGTTAAAAAAAACCCATTAATAAATGCTTGGAAACCTATTTGAGGTGCTTCGTGTCTCAATGATAATCTCAATGAGTTCAATGGTTATCACTTACTAAATGATAATACAATACAACTTATCATGGTACCACTCACATAAATCCCTTAGAAGAAGGCTATGGTCAAAATCCCCCATCAATATTACCTCATCAATATTACCTTACCTACCACATGTCTCCAAGGTACAAAAGGTTTAAAAAACACTTATTGAAGATGTTAATAAGAATAGAGTGACATGAAAAATGTAATCACTTGCTTTTAAACGGAATAGTTATGATGGTTTCTCTATTTTTCCTTTTTGAAAGCAATCTAGTGACTTAGTTTTCCGAGTCTCAAATAGAGACTTTATAATGGATATTTTGTTTTCTACTTTAAAAAAATGTAGAATAAATAAACATATTTAAAAAAATAAAATAAATATAAACTTGTATTTTTCTTAATCGCAACTCTATGAAATAAATATGGATGTAGAATAAATAAACATATTTTTTAGAAAAAATAAATATAAGCTTATATTCTTTTTAATCACAAGTCTATGAAATAAATATGGAAAGAGATCAAATCCATTTAGTTGCAAATCAATGAGATTTATTAAACAAAGAGATCAAAGCAAGTCATTGAATTCAATATTTTCTATGATAAAAAAATTTAAAAAATATTTACTTATAATTTTTCTCAAATCTTATATTAAATTAAATTAAATTAAAGCCAAAACACACATATAAAACAAAGAAAAATTAAATGTATTTTTATTTTCATTTTTTAATATTATAAATATGAAATATTATATACCTTTATTTTTTTAATTTAATTTTATTAATTTGTTATAGAAAATACCTCATATGTATATATTACTTTAAATTCTAAAATCAATAACTTTTCTTAACATAATCATAATTTTTTATAATTATATATATATTTACTCTTTTTATTTATAAAATCATTTCACTTATTATATCAAAAGAAGTGAAGTACATTTTCGAACCTAGTAATAAATGTAATTTCCCCTAGTCCAATCAAGGAATATTACGGTGAAAAATATACATAAAAACGAAATTTAATAGTTACCTATTAATTCATTTACAGTCAATTATTTTCCTGTAGTTTTCAGCAACAAATTAAAACAAATTTAGCTATTGTCTACAACCATAAAATAGAACCATTTACCACATGCTAATAATCAACATGAAATGTAGCTAAATAGATCATTACAACAACATATAAATCATTCTCATTTACATAGAATTCATGCACAATAACAACACATGAAAATAACTCAACAATGAGATAAGACACTTATCTTTAAACAAGAGGGGTGACTAAACTTTAAGATTTGGAATAGTCAGTCTTGGTAACAGATGCTCCACCCAACTGTAGACTGACTATTCAAAATATTAAAAGTTAGTCACCCCCAAGATGAGGCTAGTAATCCAAAAAATTGAGTGGTCTCTCACAGTCCACTAACAGCTCATAAAACTCAGAAACCACTCATATCTTCCTACAACTATCTCAATTTTCCACTAGCTCTTTTCCTCTTGACTGGCCCAACCCAAGGCATGTACCCCTTCACCGATGTTATTCCCTCAGGTGTCCCCTTTGTTTATCACAATCTATTTGGTACATGTAACTAGGAATCTCTCAACTGGGAACTCAAGGAAACTTGATGCTAAGAAAACTACCGGCAAAAAGCAACAAACACTTATTGTTCTAGTAACAATCACTCAGGAGTTCACTCTTTAGGTCTGACAACCTATTGGGTGCCTACGTTCAATATTTACCCTTTGGCATTCTAGACATATGGCTATGTAATTAACCACTTTATTTTTAATTCTCAGCCAAATGTATTGGCTTCTTACAGCTGCAATTGTTTTCTGATATCCTAGGTGTCCAACATATGACACATTATGCATTTCTTTCAGAACTACATTGTTCATCTCACTAGAAGTCGACACATACACGTTACCTTTGTACATGAGAATTCCATCTTCTTTCAGCTCATAAGAATTAAATTTCTGCTACAAAATATCTTGTTGTAATATCCTTTTTATTTTTAAATAATTCTAATCTCAATTTGTTGCTGCAACAATTTTTTCTTTCATATCTATCTTCTACATGTTAATGGCTGCAATATGCACTTCATGAGCTCTCCGACTGAGTGCATCGACCACTTGATTTTTCTTTCCGTTTAAATGCTTAATTTTGAATTCATATTCACTCATAACTTTCAACCATCTAATTTGTATGGAATTTAGTGTTGGTTGTCTAAACAAATGCTTCATACCACAATTGTTTTTTCTTCTCTCAAATTTATTACCCATGAGGTAATGCCTCCACATTTTTAATGCATGTACAATTGCTACTAATTCTAGATCATTGGTGGGATAATTTATTTCATGCTCTTTTAATTTTCTGGACTCTTATCATACCACATGGTCTTTTTGACTAAGAACTCCATCGAGTCATTCCTTGGATGCATCAGTGCACATGAAAAAGCATTCATTTGGATCTATAATATTCAATATGGGTGTACTTTCCAATATTTCCTTCAACTGCTGAAATATTTCTCCACACTTGGGAGTCTATTCAAATTTAACTCCCTTCTTTTGCAAAGAAGTGATTAGACTTGCAATCTTAGAGAACCCTTTTATGAATCTTCAGTAATAACCGACAAGACCCATGAATGATATAACCTTTGTTACATTCTTTAGCACTAACCATCCTCTAATGGCCTCTATCTTCTCATGATCAACTTCTATCTTGCTGCTGAAATTATATGCCCCAAGTAGTGAATCTTCTTTTGATAAAAAATGCACTTACTTATTTTAGCATACAATTTATTCTGTCTTAAAACTTGCAACACCATTCTTAAATTCTCCTCTTGTTCCTCTTCAAACTTATAGTAGATGAGTATTTCATCTAGGAACAAAATTACAATCTTTTCTAGGTACTCTCTTAACAGTCCGTTCATCAAACACATAAAGACTAGTGGGGCATTTGATAGTCGAAATGCCACTACCGTGAATTCATAATTCTTGCATCTTGCCCTAAATGTTGTCTTGCTGATGTATTCTTCATTTATCCTTACTTGATGATATCCTAACCTCAATTCCATCTTCGAAAATGTTTTTTTCTCCTTTCAACTGATCAAACAAATCATCATTTCTTGGCTAAGGATACTTGTTCTTTATTGTGACCTTATTCAACCATCTGAAATCAATACAAAGCCTTAGGGTTCCATCTTTCTTCCTTACAAAAATAATTGGGGCTCCCAACAGTGACACACGTGGGTGTATATAACCCTTCCTTAACAATTATTCAAGTTGCATTTGCAACTCTTTCAGCTCTGGTGTGCCCATTATATAAGGTGTCTTGGACACTGGGGCAACACCTGGTACCAAATAAATAAAGAAATCATTGTCTATTTTTGGTGGAAATCCAAGAATCTCTCTAAAACCATATTCAAAATCCTTTAATACTGGATGATCTTCAATACTTTCCACTTTATCATTGTTTTCATCTTCCATATGGACTACAAAAATATCATATCCCTTCCTGAAACTCTTCTCCAACTGCATCGCTAAAATTTCTCTAACAACTAAATCTCTTAGAATGGATTAAATTTTTCTTTGTTTCCCTTCCCCGTCAAGACAAGTTATTGTCTTGTTGTAATAGTCTAGGATAACATGGTGCTTTTCCAACCAATCCATACTATTTAGACAATCATATGAACCCAATTTTATGATGTTTACATCTACCTTTGTATTGAGCCCATTCATGTCTATCGGAAAATATTTAACCAACTCATTGGTCTTTCTATTAACTCACGTGGATAATTTAACGAACCAATATTTATTATGCTTAATTGTTTTCAAGTGAAATATTTCAACAATGTTGTCATTTATGTAACTATGGCTAGCTCCATAATCAATCAAAATTGCTATGAGATTGTTATCAATCTTACCTTCCACTTCGATCATGGGTGATTGATATTTTTATTGCTTTTTGTCCATGGCTGCATAAATCCTTGGCATGTTCCCTCCCATGTATTCCATTGTTTAAGACTCTTGAATGTTTTGGATATTTCTCATTCTTTCTCCTTTGTGAGGGCAATCCCTATATAAGTGATTTCGCTCACATCCCCAACATTCTACAGGTTGTTTCCATGGCCTCTTCCCAAATGAATCTATAGTCTTGTGCTCATTTTGGGCTACTTGACCTTGCCAATTTTCTTGGGAATTATTTCTGAAAAAGGGTGGCTTAAAACCATTCTTCCTTTGATCATTTTTCCATTTCATCTTATCATTCCAAGCCTTTTGGAAAATTGGTCTTTGTTTTCTTTGACCATAAAGATGATTTTCTCTTCTTATGGTCTCTTCTAAAGTATTAGGATTATCATATTGAATCTTGTCACTATAAAAGGAGGGTAACCCACTTGGAAACATTTATATTTTAACCTTCTCATATTTTATGAAGTCAACATACTTCAACAATTCAAAGAACCACTTCTCATATTCTTCCATTGTCATAGTTCCCAACTTGAGTTCAAAGAATTCTTTCATATTTCTTTCAGAGTAATGCTTGGACAAATATTTCTATTTCAAGTATCCTTTGAACAACCTCCATGATATCCTCTTCTCATCAAGATTTTTGGCTTGCTTAAGTTGATCCAACCACATGACTTCCTTTCCTTGCAAGTGGTAGTTGACAATTCTAGCTTCTACCTAGGAGGCGTAATCATGCAACTAGAAATATTTCTTCATTTCCAACAACCAAGTGTCATCCTCTTCTCCTTTCCCGTTCTCACCATTAAAAGTTGTTGGATTAATCTTCCTGAGCTCACCTTGCAAGATCTCTACCTCAGGCCTTCATGATTCCTATGAGACACACTTGGGCTTCTCCGTGACCCTGAACATTCATGATTCCTTCTAATGGAATGTTTTGTAGAATGATGGTGTCTTCTCATGCTTCTTGACTTCCTATAATTTCCATGATCATCTCTTTTTCTATGGGATCTTGATGTTGAAACTTGTCTAGCACTAGATTCTTGCCTAGTTCCAGAGTCCTTGTTAGCTTTCTTATGCAACATTTTTAAGCTCTAAAGTATTTCTTCTAGTTGAGTCTTCATAATCCTTTCATTATTATCTCTGTAGATTTACACTTATCTATGCATGTTTCTCATAGTCACAAGATCCTTCCTATCTCTTCTTCCATTTGACTCTATCTCGACATTCCCCGTGTTGACATGCAGACCTATGAACTCCTCCTCAAGGATGTAAGATTCTTGGGAATCATCCATAACTCCAATCCTGATAAAAGAACCAAATTTTCTTTCTTGAACCTCTAATTATACAAGAAATATGCATGTAATAACTACTATTAGAAACATGCATGGTATAAAACACTCCATCATATAAAATACATGTTACTTATTCATAAATTCATGAAGGACACATTGCACCGAGTCAAAATTTTGATTCGCTTGATGCTTTCCTCTCTCAAAAAAATTTCCAATGGTTGTAACCATGCCTCAAACTAAATTCTAAGTGAAAAGTTACAACATTTACATGCTGTCAATTTCACTCTTTTACTGCTACAAAAATCTATTTATTAATTTATGAGAATTTTCATTTCCCAATTCAAAATTCTAGGTGGACATATTTCTTCTACTCAATACGTTTTCAACGACTAATTGTTTTCTCAAATCTGACCTCTAAGATGAAAGTCATGGTCTGGAGATGTTTAGGATATTTTACCCAATTTATCCTTGCATGCTACATGTGTCTTATTTCTCTTCTAACACATTTCCATGTACCCATAACTCAAATATGACTCCACTGCCGGATTATACAAGTCATAATATTTCCATCAAGCACTCTTCTTCCCCAAATGGAAATCTAAGTATGGAGTTATTCCCTCTTGAAGTAAATATGGTGCCAAATTTTTACCCTCATTGTTTTCATTGTAAATTTCGTATACGATCTCTGCTTTGTGAATTGTTTGGCTCATTGGATAGCTCTCTCCAAGTTATTTTATTTGAGCTATAGAGATAGAATATACCTTGGCATACTCTATTCTTGTGGGTTTTTACTTGCTAAAAACACTGTTTAGGGCCTCAAAAATGCCCTGCAAGCTAATGACCTTCAAAAACCCAAACTTTTCACATAAAACTGATTTTTTTACTACTATAATAGTAATTTAAATATGAAGACTTGATCTCAAATCATAAAAAATAATAAACATTGATCTCACTGTATTAGCCACTGGTGATCAACACTTTCCTTTGTACGTGAAAAATATTTTTCCCAAACTGTCGACCCAACTCCTCGATGACCAATTTATGCATGATTCTTAAATCGAACGATTCAACCATTGACCATCAATGATCGATGATCCTATATGAATTTCAAATACACCTTCCCAATTCGGTCAACCTGAACATCAACCATCGACCGCTTATGTTTGTTGATGTGGAAACTGTTGACATGGCATGCCATGTCATCCTAAGGGGTCAACCTGGGTGACGTGGCTCGACACATGGATGTTGATGTGGCATGATATGCCATCATCCTTTTCCCTCCATTGACCATCGAATGATTATATTAGATGACTTCAATACCTCGTCAAATCGACCGACATGTGATCATCGACATGTCAGTTATGGACGACTTCTCTTGCTTGATTCAAAACACTTCAAAGAATTCCGTCGACATCAATTGTCAACCATCAATGGCTTCCGTGGACAATAAAAAAAGATTCGGTGGATTCAAACAACCCATGATCGTTGACCATCGACATTCAGAGATGTCTTATGGATGAACCAAACTCTTGTCCCTTTTGGGTGACCTGACCATCAGTCGTCAACAATTTCTCTTGGTGAACTTTAACAGTTAGAAAATTTTTGACATTTCTCCAATTGATCTAGATCGTCGATCTCATTTGTTTCACAACCCCTGAAGTGAATCTTGGCCGTTGGTTTACCCAACCTTTAAAATGGTCAAAACCTTATGAATTTTCAAATTTATTTAAGTGAATCTTACCCTTCAATATCGAGATCATACATGATCTCAGTCATCGATTCACCAAATTTCCTAGAACGCTACAGGAGGCCACTAAAACTGGAATTTTGACCATTCCAGGTGGAATTTAAATATGCCACTTTACCTCTTGGCTTCATGGATCCTATTAAATAGTGTGGAGTCATTTAAAACCATATGTTTCCCACAAATTTAGGGATTTCTCTCTCAATTCTTCATTTTTCCCCAAATTTGTTAATTCTCTCTAGTTCGAGCCCATCCAAACCTAGTGTTTGAACCAAAAGCATATCTAAACCAAGATATAATATGGTACAATATATATATATCTATATATATATGAAATTTAGTAGCTAACTAATTAATTCATTTACAGTACCTTAATTTCTTGTAGCTTTCAGCTATGAATTAAAACATATTTAGCTACTATCTACAACCATAAAATAGAAGAATATACAAAATGATAATAATCAACAAGAAATGCATCTAAAAAACTCATTACAACAACATACAAAACAGTCTCATTTACATAGAGTTCATATACAAAAATAACACATGAAAATAAATTAGCAACAAGATAAAACACTTATCTTTAAAAAAGAGTTGTGCAAACAACTACTTGGAACAAATGTTCCACCCAACCGTATAATAAGTGTTCCAAATCTCAACAGCCAATCACCCTCGATATGAGGCTTGTAATCCCTATTTTCTACAAGCTCTCTTCCTCTTGACCTACCCAACCCAAGGAATGTACCGCTTCATTGATTTGAGTCCCTTGGGCATCCTATTCATTTATCAGGGTCTCTCTGGAACAGGTAACCAATAATCTCTCAACTGGGAACTCAAGGGAACTTCTTGCTAGGAAAACTACTAAAAAAACACAACAAACACTTACTCCTCTAGTGTAACTCAATCATGAGTTCATTGTTCAGGTGTGATGAATTAACTCTTCAGTTTCCAGCTCCAATTACACTTTAATGCACTCCAAATTTCTCTAGAATTCAACCTCCATTGTTGCACAAACTCCAAGCTCTCTTTATTTCTCTTTACTTTCTCTCATGCACAAAAACTCCATGTGTAAAACTACTCTCCCAACCCATACAAATTTTCTCCCTTTGACTTACCTTTCTTGACTCACACTCTTCTGCAAGTTGATTGTACTCAACCCCCATGTGCTCAATAAATTTGAGATGTGACTACTCACACCCACCCTCTTACATGTACTCACTGATTTTATTTGGGAACACTCAATAAAAAATGGGAAGGTTCATACACCAATAGAAAATTTAGGAAAATGGGTTGAATTAATATACATGGTAATTCCCCCTTTAACCCCCTCTTGGATGTTATCCTAGACACTCTCCTCTCTTGTGGATTAATTCATCCCAGATATCTTGTCCACGTCTTCTTATCATCTAACATCACATATTATTATTAAATAATAGAAATACAATTCAAATATTACATCGCTTTGGCCATAGCCACACATTATATCTACACAAGCATTAATTAAACTCAAGATTATAGTGGAGATGTTACAATAAAAACATTGTAACATCACAATCTATATATGTCTACCCAATATAATATGTTATACAAAATTAGTATACTAATAATAAATTTAATATAGGATAAATAATAATTCTAATTGGCGCTATTACAATCTCACTATAAAAATACACACTAACATATATCTATTTTAACTTATAATCTTTTGCATATTTAGAAATTTCTATTCTAATGATGTTTAAGTTACAATATCTTCAATACTAACTTAAAATGAAGATCACTTATTTAATATGATAAATAAAATGTTGAAAGTAATATATTATAAAAATAATAATAATAAATTAAAGGGTGAATGCACGAAGTTGTTGAAAGAAAAAGTGGCAATGAGGTGAGTAGGAACACATGCTCACATGAACATGTGCACATTTCTAGGAATGTGCACGTATTCCTGAAGTGATAGGTTTGGAAAACCTCGAACCTCCATTGAGTAATCCATGTAGGAACATTCCAAAAAACATGTACACATTCTCAAGAACACATGTGTGTTCTCAAAAACACGTTCATGTTCCTTAGAAATAAATGTATAATAACATGTGTGCATTCCAAAAACAATTGAAATAAAAATAATGCGTGTGTGCTTTAGGAACGTGTGTGTGTTCCTAAAGCAAACACACATTATTAGAAACAAGAGTGTGTGTGCTCCTTTGTTAACATGAGATATATCTATCTCCCTCTTCTCTCTTCCCCAAGTCTGCCCAACCCC